>CM076575.1:128686271-128749709 GCA_034641835.2 Pinus albicaulis
GTGTAAAACTCTGGTAAACTTGAATAAGTATATATTATTATTGATAGAAGACGAGAGATATTTACAATGGGGAATCACCAAGGCTTAAAATATAGCCTTATGGTGTCCCTTGGCGAAGAGGCATGATCTTTGATCATGCCCTTCACTTAATAAAACCTAAGATAACTATATCTAACTAATAATTAATAAAATATACATAACATTGCTCCTCTCTTAAGATGCTTTGTCCTCAAAGCATACGTAATGATGGGTGTTGCTGGCGAAACGCTTCAGACTCCCAAGATGCTTCTTCAATGGGCAAGTCCTTCCACTTGATTAAATATTCCGTAATAACACGAGAGCGCAGCTTCTTATCACGGGTAGATAGGATACCTTCGGGCTCTAGAACGAGCTTGCCTTCATCATCCAAAATGGGAAGTGTTGTTTGGGGCAACTGATGGTTACCCAATGCCTTTTTTAAGCAGGACACATGGAAAACATTGTGAACACGACTGGTATCAGGAAGGCTCAACCCATAAGCGACTTGGTTGATCTTTTTAATAATTTGATACGGACCATAAAACTTTGGAGCTAATTTATTTTTTCCTTTTTGTTTAAGGGACAACTGCTTGTATGGTTGAAGCTTGACAAACACCCAGTCTCCAACTTCAAATGATCTCTCAGTGCGATTACGGTCAGCCTGTTGCTTCATACGATTCTGTGCAACACTCAAATTTTCTTTTAGAATTTGGACGACCTTTTGTTGTTCTTCTAGTTGATTTTTTACTGCTAGCAAATTAGTTTGAACTGAAGCAAAATCTTTCCACTTCGGAGGCTCATATCCATATAGAGCCTGGAACGGAGTCATTTTTGTCGATGTATGGTAAGTAGAATTATACCACCATTCGGCAAGATGCAACCATTGGACCCACTTATTTTGTTTCTCAGTAGCATAACACCGTAGGTAAGCTTCCAAACATTTATTAACAACCTCTGTTTGCCCATCTGTTTGACGGTGATAAGCTGAGCTCATATTGAGGTAGGTTCCAACATGGTTGAACAATTCCTTCCAAAAGTTTCCTTTAAATTTGGCATCCCTGTCACTAACAATAACTTTCGGAAAGCCGTGTAGTTTATAAATATGTTTGCAGAATATCTCTGCAATTTGCTTTGCAGAGTCTGTTTTTTTAATAGCGATAAAGTGAGCATATTTAGTGAGTCTATCTACTACGATGAAGATCTTATCCTTTCCATCCGATACAGGTAATCCTTCAATAAAATCCATCGATATTTCTTCCCATTTCTGAGTCGGAATATTTAAGGGATGAAGTAAGCCAGGTGTCATAATGTTTTCATTTTTATTTCTTTGACACTTGTCACATTCTGCAACATATTTTTGAATATCGTGACTCATACCCTTCCAGAAAAATGACTGACATGCATTGTAGTAGGTTTTGAAATATCCTACATGCCCAGATGACATGGAATCATGTGATTCCTTGAGTATTTTTGATATAAACTTGGATTTGGAGTTTAGATAAATTCTCCCTTTGTACCATAAGATATTGTTCTTCCATTCAAATTTTGAATTCCCTGGGAGATTATTGATTATAGCCAACATTTCCGGATCTTTGGCGTACTCACTTCTAATCTCATTAAGCCATTCAGGCACAGCAATCGAAACTGCAAGTAATGCTGATTCCTCATCTTTTCTGGACAGGGCATCCGCTACTACATTGTCTTTCCCTTTCTTGTGTAATATCTCCATGTCAAAAGCGGCAATCTTCTCGATCCATTTTTGTTGTTCTTCAGACAGTGTTTTTTGCTGAAGTAGATACTAAAGACTGTTATGATCTGTTCGGATGGAAAATTTACTCCCTAACAGATATTGTCTCCATTTGGCCAATGCATGCATAATTGCGAGCATTTCCTTGCTGTATGTGGACTTGAGACGCTCATGTTTATTTAGTTTTCTGCTTTCAAAAGCAATCGGGTGCCCCTCTTGCATTAATACTGCACCAATACCGAATCTAGAGGCATCACATTCAATGATAAATGGTTTAGAAAAGTCGGGAGTTGCCAATACTGGTGCATTAGCCATTACTTCCTTCAAATCTTCAAAACATTTCCCTGCTTCCTCATTCCATTGAAATGAATTTTTCTTTAAAAGGTTTGTAAGAGGTGCAGTTCTATGCGCATAATCTTTAATAAATCTTCAATAATATCCCGTTAATCCTAAAAATCCTCTGAGCTTGGATATGTTCACTGGTTTATTCCATTCCCTTATAGCCTTAATCTTAGAAGGATCCACTTTTACTCCTTCATGGGATATTAGGTGTCCCAGATATTCGACTTCTTCTTTTCCAAAGGTGCATTTGGATTTTTTTGCATAAAATTGATGGTCTTCTAGTAACGTGAGAATTTTATCCAAGTGTTGCAAATGCTCCCTCCAGGTTTTACTATAAATCAAAATATCATCAAAAAATACTAGTACAAATTTCCTAAGATATGGACGAAATAACTCGTTCATAGTGGCTTGGAACGTAGCTGGTGCATTTGTTAACCCAAAGGGCATTACTTTAAATTCATAATGACCTTCATGTGTTTGAAATGCAGATTTTGGTATATCTTCCAATCTAATTCGGATCTGGTAATAACCTGACCTTAAATCTAATTTAGAGAAATATTTTGCGCCATGGAGTTCATCCAACATTTCATCGATAAAGGGAATTGGAAACTTATTTTTAATTGTTATCTTATTTAATCCTCTATAGTCAATGCATAGCTGAAACGATCCGTCTTTTTTTCTTACCAATATAACTGGGGCAGCATACGGACTCTTGCTTTTTGAAATGACCCCACATTTTAAAAGGTCTTGGATTATCTTCTCAATTTCAGTTTTATGGTGATGTGGGTAGCGATAAGGCTTGATGTTAACAGGGTCTGATCCTGCCTTGACTTCTATTGTATGTTCGATTTCCCTATGAGGAGGCATTTTCATTGTTAGGTCTTGAAATACCTTTTCATGTTTCTGAACTAGTGCTTGTACCTCCTGTGATTCTTCGTGGTTGACTTTTGTAGATAACATCTCTAAATGATGACATTCTACTATATAGGCTGGCGCTCCCTTTCGGATCATCTTCATCATCTGGGATGATGATACGATTTGATTTTATGGGGCTTGGAATCCATATAACTTGTGCTTCTGCCCTTCCCACTTAAAGCTTATAAACTGCTTCTGATGGTTGGCCGAATAAGTACCCAAGGTTTGTAACCACTGAATTCCTAAGACCACATCTACTCCTCCGAGTGGTACGACATAGAATGGAGATTCTAAACTAAAGTCTTTAATCTGCAATTTGACTTTATGTCATTTTCCTACCTGTTCAATCTTCTTACCATCGGCCACCATTACCTTCATATTAGGCATGGGAAAAGTAAAGAGGTTGAGTCTTTTGGCCATGGTTGAATCTAGAAAATTATGCGTGTTGCCTGTGTCTATGAGAACCATTACATTGTTTTTCTTAATATGTCCCCTTAGTTTTAGTGTCTGAGGTTGTGATATACCTGTCATGGCTGATAATGACACTTGCGAAGTGTTGTCATCATCTACTTCTGGGGAGAATTCTAGGGTATCTTCTATCCCTTCTATGTCTGAATCATCATTGTTAGAATCATTAGTTGCTTCACAATTATACAGATTTTTTTCTTTTCCATTAGCACATCTGTGCTTAGGGTCCCATTTTTCGCCACAACGTTTGCATTTGCCTTCCTTCATTCTTTGTATTTCCAAGTTAGATTTGTCTCCTTCGCGAAGGCGTGGTGGAACATATTTCATGTTATCTTCTTTTGTAGATTGAGGAAATCGTCGTCTCGAATATACTTTTTCTGGTTTTGATAATCTTTCAAATTTCTTTTCAGCAGCGTTTGCTTTTTGCCTTGCTACTTCTACGGACGTAATTTCATGTAGTTCGAGCTCTTCTTGTATATGGATTTTAAGTCCTGAGATGTAAGACTGGATTAGACGAGATTCCGACAATCCTGGTACTCGTGTTGCCAAGGTCTCCCATTCTCTAGTGTACTCATCCACATCTCCTTTTTGGCGTAATTTGATAAAGGTTGAAAAAAACTTTTCTTCTTTTATGCCTTGAAACCTTTTGAAGAATGCATCCTTAAATTTCCTCCAATTGATAGCGAGCGTCGTCTTTTTCCACCACATATACCAATTATATGCTTCTCCTTCCATTTTCATGGAAGCATGCTTAATTTTTTCATCATCACTAGTAATGTCATAAATCTCAAAATATTCTTCCGCTTTATTAAGCCATGCAACACTATTTTTTTCATTACCATCAAATTTGGGTAGCTCGATTTTGGCTTTTCGCTGATATGCTAATGGTGGAACAAGAAGGGGATATTGATTAGAAAATGCATTCCAGAGCTGCTTATTTTGAAAATCTGCATTACTATCTTCTTGATGACGTGGGGAATCGGTTTTTTCCTGATGCTCTTCTGAGTTCCCTGAATCTGCGGAATTGTTTTGTTGATTTTGTTCCATGTTAGGAGATATTGGGGATTGTGTCTGACTTAACTTATCTATCTTATCATTTAGCTTATTGAAGAGTTCTGTCATATTGTTCATTGCTTCGCTCTGCTTTTCTGTGGCCTCGTGATGATTTAGCCACAGTTATCAACTAGTTCCTCAAGTGATCTGTAAATTTCCGTGGATATTCCACTGGACCGTTTGTCTCAACAGATTTAATAAAATTATATTTAAAAATTTGAAATCTATACTATGAGGGTTATTTTTCGTTAGAATTATGGAGTTATTAAGTTACTATTTTATGCATGCAATATGTAAAATGCACAAAATAAAGAACATGCAAAAGTACAATCACTCACAACCATAAGAACACAAGATACACCCTGGAAAACCCTTTCGAAAGAATACCTAGCTAGAAGGTGAGGCTGCTTTGCTCTCTCTTTCTCTGAATGGAAATGGATGCAAGTACAAAGAAGTAAGACCTGTGGCTTGTGGATTGCTACAATGAACAAATCCTCTCTGTTTGCTCTCTCTTTATCCACTCTTAGCTACTTTTCTCATCTATAGAACAATATTCACTCGAATAGAATGGGAACTCGTTTTCCTCCTAGTGGCCTAGTTATAACAGAACCAAATAGCTTACTAGTGGTTAGATTTGACTCCAACTCTTAACTAGAGTTACAATGATTCTTTTAGAGTCTTCTTCATCATGATCACATGGCTAGCCCCTTTTCCATGACTAATGGGGGTTGACATGGCATCCTCTTGAATTATGGTGGTCAATTTTGATAGGTCAAATTCTAGGAGGCATAACTTTCTCATATGATCTTTGATTGAGGTGATTCTTGCATTGTTGGAAAGATATTGGCATGTAGATTGTGGAATCTAGGTTCATAGTAAGGTTGATACCACAAAAGTGTTCATGAAGGCCTCAAAATGGACCTTGAAGTTTTTCACCCAAAATTTTCTAGACTGGAACCATCAGTGAAATGTTCCTGTGCACCGAGTCCTCCACTTTTTCCACTGTAAAAGCATCACGATGGATGACAAATAAGATAATGATCCAATTCGGATCATTAGGCGCATGAATACTCCATCTATAGAAGGAACTCTTGTATTGTCCCAAGCTTAATGATCAATAAAATGGTTCAAATGCTAAATCTCAAAAATCAAGCTTGGCCTCCTGATCTGTGCACCCAAATCAAAGGAAATCATAAAGAAATAAAAGGCACAACAAAGAGGTGGAAAAAGAAGTCCAAAGAGAGGGGTAGCTCATGCCTCAAAAATTGCCCCCTCCTTACATTTATACACTCAAGATGTTGGATCCCTTCAATAACTGGTCACTTGGCTATGGCGCCTTGCCCTGAAGTCACTCCCACTCAACTACCTTTATTTTCACACACATCTATGGATTGCTGGGCTAACTTGGAACTTGTCACTTCCCCTTGGGGGCTTGGAAACACTTAATATGGTTATCCATCTAACCGTCCCTAAGATAAGGAGGTAGCCTATTTTCGAGACTTGAACTAGTTAGAAATTTGAAGGTAAGCTTTGTTTGAAGTATTATTGTGCCCCCAACATTATGTATGGTCCACTATGATGCATCTATAGTTATTGTACCTAATGATTGTTGATTTTCACTTAATCCTGAGAGGGTTTGGTCAGGTGGTACGACAATGGAGGCGTGTTGAGAGATGATGATGCTCTTTCTTAGCAACAATGCAAAGGTCGTTTTACGCATTTCAGAGAGAGGATATGACCTTGTTGATGCAATGTTTCTCTATCTAGAGCAGAGCATTGGGCTACTTGATGATCCCATATCGTACTTGACACTTCGAGGTACCCCTAGTTGCCGAAATGTTGAGCCCATGAAGCTTGGCATTGGAGATACTGATGATGTGCCTAGTGGACCTAGAATGCCCTTAGGCTGGCCTTGACATTGTTTGATGGGGGTTGCTTGTTCCAAAGCTCGGATGATGATGGTTATCCTTGATATAACAAGGGAGGGCTTGCACATCACTTTTTAGCCCCAATGCTTGAGTAGAAGAGTGCCACATCACCTCTCCATGGAGATGACGTCTTTGTATGGAAGCACTTTGGAAGCATGACCATGATCTAGGAGCTATATCTTGGAGTATGGAGTACTCATTAGCCTGCCTTACACACTTGTGGCATTTATAGCTCATTTGATACGTCATAGTTGAGGAGGCCTTTCGCCCACACATGTGGGCATTTATGGCATCTTTTGTTATTTTTTTGAGCTATGAGGTTGTATTGAAACCTCTATCTTGTAGAAAACTTAAAACAAACTTGTAATTAGGGCTTTACTTGTGCTTTTTTGTAAAATTGAGGGAGTTAGGTCTCATATAAATAGAGACTCCTCCACTCATTTTTGATTCATTATTGCACATTTGATTCTGTTCCTCTCTAAGAGAGTGTGAACTAGTCGTTTTTGCTACCATGGGCAAGATGTGATCTTTTGGTGATGTGACCTTCTTATAAAATTGATTTTTGCATGGAGATGCTATTCTGGGATTGAAATAAGTGCCTTTTGTGGAGAGTTTTGTAAGTTTAATGCTTTATCATTTTTTTCGCATGTTGCATTTATGAAGTAGGTTTCTATTTTGTGCCATGACTAAATGCTTAATCATTGTTGGAATCTTGCCACGTTATTACATGTAAAATTGTTCTTCTCGAGACCTATAGGGTTACTCTAAATGTGCATTCCCTATATTTAATTTCTCCCCTCACAAGAATAATAGTTACAGTTTTGAAGCTAGATGCCCTAGCCATCCCCCCTTACTCCATTCAAGGTCTTTCCCTTGTATTTTAGCCCTAAAAGAGTCCATTAAACCATAGTAGGACAAGGCACCAATCATTAGTGTGTTGATCATCCATCAATTTTATTAAATTTCATCTTCTTTCCCCCTCTCCTAGACATCTAGGGCTAACCACTCGGGTTTCTAGGGAAAACTTATGCATAAAAGTGAATTTTGTGTGGATGCTTGTGGCTCATAAATTATGATTTGCATCTATAAATTGTGTAAAGGAAAAATCTAGCATAGTGCATGATTAACACCTCCTGTTTAGGGCTGATTTCACCTTTTTTTTGCTGTTTATGCATACCTAATAGCCATAGAAATACATTCCCTAGTATGATCCTAGTCCATATTGGACGATCTTTGATCCTTTGTTGTAGAATATCATTTTAAGATATTTTCTTGGGTTGCTATATGACATCGAATACCTTATCATTGCATATCTTCTAAACCCTAACTTATAGCGACCCTATTTTTGGTCTATGCATAGAGTATTTGAACCCTAATATAGAATATCTAGGCCATCTTTGGACTTGTTGGTACTCTATTGAATATTATAGGCCTTTTGTTGATCACCTTAAGCCATAGCATTAGAATATCCTTTTAGGTGATCTAGGGAAGCCTCCCTTGTGGTTAACTACCACTAAAGAGAACGAGAAAGGTTGTTGAGGTGATAGTGGCAACCCTCTCTTTTGTTGCCATAAGGTATGGCCCCACCTAGTGAGGCTTTGCATTGGGTCTGCTAGATTGTGCGGCAACACCCCTTTACTCTTCTTATCTAGACATTGTGGTGCATGATGACCATCCTTGTGACAAATGAAGCACTTGGTTTTACTCAAGTCCTTTCTTGGCTACGAGGATGAATCCTCATTCTTTGCCTCACCCTTATTGGGTCCTTTACCTTTGCCCTTATTTGTCTGTCCAAATACGGCTAGGTTCTCATCGCCATCCTTGTCAGCTTTTGACTCTCTCTGAGTCTCCTCATGGATACAATCATCCCATGGCCTCTCAAAGTTAGGAAGGTTCTCACGAGCACAAATACCTTTGACAAATGGTTTCCATGAAGTTGAGAATCCATTCAATGCCAGGTTCACTAGCTTTGCATCTACAATCTTCTCCCCAGCTGCTACAAGTTGATCATGAATCTATATGACTTTCATAAGGTAACTAGTAACTAAATCTGATTTGGTCATCTCTATGGTTTTGGGTTTGTTATGCAATATGATCATCTTGTTTATGTTCTCACTCTGGTTGAGGACAAATTGGGGCATTTGAACATTTCCTTTGTTGTTTCTTCTTATATATGCGAGGAATCAAGAAATCCTTAACTACATCCATAATCATCTGCTTGGCCATCACTTCCTTATTTTATGAGCTTCCAACTATTTTGGAACTGTAGTCGAATGCAGAATGTCCTTGACAATATCCCAAAGACTATTCTCTTCTAATAAGAGTGTAACCCTAACTTTCCAAGACAAGAAATTTGAGGCACCATCTAATCTATCCTTGAATCTTAAGCTAATTGATGTGAGATCTACTCACAAGCTCTTAGATCTGAAAATTAGTCCTTAAAAAATGTTGAAACCCTTTAACTATTGGTCCTGGTTTCCGGTAGTTGATTTATCGTCGTAAACACTTGAGAATTTCAACCAAATAAATAGTTCTAATACTATGTAAGAATCAATGTTTTGAAAATCGCGATCGGGATTAAATCGGCGAGGGGAAAAAATCAGAAAAAATCGTAAAAATCGGGAAAAAATCGGGAAAAATCGGGAAAAAATCGGCACATACAAAAACATTCATTTTTTTTCAAATTTTTTAATATCTAAAGCATCCACAACATAAAATAAATGCATTGACACATAAATATGAAAAAAAACTAATATATAAGATGTGTAATATCATGTGTAGTGCTACATCACACATAATAGTGAATCATGTCCTGAATACTAAGTCCCGAGTCTCAACTCAACCTCAAAATATCAACAAAAAATATAATAATGTATCTCATATCATGAGTCATATTGTTATATACAAAGGAATGCACCAAATAACCTATACTACTGATTTCCTTTGCCCCTTTTGTGAGAAAATGTAACAGCTTTCCCTCTAGACGAAGAAGCTGGCGGGGCTGGCAATGGACTCTGTTGTGCTCCAGATCTTGAAGCACCAAGAGCTAAAGGAGGCAGACCACGTCCTCTACCGGTAGCAGGGGTAGGTGGTGTCACCTCCTCCTCATGCTGTTGCTCCTCCTCCTCCTCCTCATGAAACTCATCATTGATTCATTGCTACTAGAAATGGGATCATCAACAAGAGATACATAAACATCATCTAGCTCAAAGTCTTTAGACTTGGATTGCTCAACCTTATAACATGATAGAAATTGAAAAAGTTTAACATGCCTAACCAATGATTTTGGTTTGAGTGAAGGGTTCATCTCCTCAACCTTAAAATGCGGTAGAAAAAGATTAACATGCCTAACCAGTTGTTTTCCTTTGAGTGAAGGGTACATTCTTATTAAGGCCACGGTAGGGGAGTTCAACAATGAATACCACCAACATCAACAAAGTTCAACAATCAATGCCGCCAACATGAAGGTTCTTAAAGGACTTCATGCTCTTGATCAAATGCCAATTTCATACCCTTACACATAATAGAATCAAATGGAAACAATGCAAATCCCCAAACCATGAAACCCTGAAAACCATTAAGTCTGCTGAATTTTGAGTGAAATCTAAAATTCTAGTTTCTCCATATGAAATCCAATGAGGTCGAAACCACTCTTAAACATCCCGAGTCATTTCATGGTAATGTTAAAAATTTAAGTAAAAGGATGAAAATGAAAAATATCATCCTTTTACTTTAAGAATTTAACATTACCATTAACTGCCAACAGGGTGTGTCAGGAAAATGAGAGGGCTGCAAAAATGACAAAAAAAAAATCGATTTTTGAACTTATAGGGTTGCTGTTTGATGGGCCCACGATTTTTACCGAAAAAATCGCGATTTTTGGTAATTTTTTCAAATCCAAAAAATCGCCCAAAAAATCGCCGATAATATCGTTTTGTTCAAAAAATCGCGATTTTTTCAATTTATCGCGATTTTCAAAACCATGGTAAGAATTCCAGCCTTAGGTGATGCACATCCTTATGATCTCAGTTAAACAAATACATTTCTGAATTTAATTAACGTAGAAATTATTTTTGGACCATATCCTGAAGATCATTCTCTTCCAATAAGAGTGTAACCCTAACTTTCCAAGAGAACAAATTTGAGGCATCATCAATCTGTCCTTGAAACTGTGAGGCTAACTGATGCCATCTCTGAGATCTACTCACAAACTCCTAGATCTGAAAATTAATCCTTAAAAAAATGTTGAAACCCTTTAACTATTGGTCCTTGTTTCTGGTATCTGATTTACAGTTGTGAGACCTTGAGAATTTCACCAAGAGAGCTCTAATACTATGTAAACATTCCATCCCTAGATAATGCCTGTTCTTATGATCTCAATTAAACAAATAATTTTTTGACTTTAATTAACATAGAAATTAATTTCATACCATAGCATCAATCACACAATTGTTGGAAAAATAAATAGTGGAAGCATAAAACTCTTTCACACATACCTACGTAATTTTCCTCCAAAACCAATCTTTTGTTTCTTATTCAAAGCTTACAAGGAAACCTCCACAAGCTGCTATAATAACAGCTGCATAGTTATCACAATCACCTCAGAAACATATCTGCACAAAAACTGAGAAGAAACAACCTGCATGGAATATTGTACGACCTGCTGTATGGATCCATACCACTGTATGGCTCTGTATGGTTGCATGGTTGTATGGTTCTGCTGTACAGATGACTGCTTTGGCTTCTCTCCTATTCTTCAGCTCTGATAGACTTGTTGCTAACCCTGTCCAACAAAAACTGTGTTTGAACTCTCTATCTTGACCTGTATTTATGCTTTTAGCTAAAACCTTTTCTACCAAAGCCCTAGTATCTTCGTGAAATGCACAGTAGAGATTAATCCAAGTCATTAATGCATGAAATGCACAGACTCAACAACTAAATATAGGAATTTTCACCTTTTGTTGAAGTGAATTACAAAATAGAGTTTCTTTTGGAAATATCTTGAACCACGTCCAAGTTCCAGCACATTCACACTGAACCTGTGTAATTTTTGTGCGAGCTATATTTCTCAACAGCATAGATAACATTCATATATAGAGAAAACACACTTCCCTCAATTGATTGGAGGTCTAAGGGATAACTATTCTATATTGAAATTGCCTTGGACTTACACCTGGTGTGATGCCTTTTGAACTCGTGCCATTTAGGTGGGGCTCTGTGGTGAGACAACACAACAATGAAGCTCTGGTGGACAGATTAATACTCTGTCGATCTCATCAGTGAACAAATGCCTTATTGGTGGCATGCACACACCTTAACCACAAGAGCTTCATATCTCAAAGATTTATACATTCACACATAGACACACATGCGTATATGAACATATATTTGTATCTAATATCTACAGATATATGAATGTATGTATGTATGTGTTAACGGTGCTTGACCCGCCAACATTCAAGGGACCTCCCCGATATGAAGTCCCAATTGGACCTTACACTATTTGGTGTAGGAGTCCCATTCAGAACAAAGACCTAGTTGCCTTATTCTTAAAGATATGCCTTGGCTCTTGCTGTCAGCAAGCGAGAGTAATGCCAATGTACTTTCGCAAAGCAAGGGGGGGTGTGCCTGGTGAGTGTCTGATTGCAAGTGTGTCAGGGTTTTTCCACTGCAAAGGGGGAGAAAAGAGAAAAGTGAGCCTCTAAGAGAGAGGTAATAGTACCACTCAGGAAGAGACACACATGAACTGAAGGATTCAGTCTAACACCCAGCGGAATAGTCCACAATGGTTGCGACAGTCATTGCACACAACAACTTAAGAAAGATCTGTCTAATATCTTGCGGAATAGTCCACAAGGATGGGGCAACAATTAAACACACAGTAATATGAGAAAGATCTGTCTAATATCCTGCGGAATAGTACACAAGGATGGGACAACAGTTGCAACCATTACAACACATTCTCAAAAGATAAGCACTAAAATAACCGAAATATTTCAACTACCTTAGTACATGTGAAATGCAAACATGAAATACAAACATCCGCAGAGTAGTCTTACAAACATTCATAAGTCATGCGTGAAGAATATGCTGGCCTTGAAAGAGTTATGTTATTAAGCAAAAGTTCCGAGACACATATACAACGAACATCACTAGTGCCAATAGTGGAGCGTTGGAGCCATTCCTTGCTCCATAAAAGAACCAAATATTCTCTCTATTGCTTTGCTAGTGGAGCCAAGGTGAAAAAGTCCTCTGCTCATACAATGAGGGAGTATATATAACCAAGGGTGACTCTTTGACTACCCTCATCACTGTGCGACTTCTAATGACTTTTCCACTTACATGACTCTTCACATTTATGTGTGTTCTTTGGACTTCCATTTTACAATACATATGTTTACAATGGATATAATATACAATAGTGATGTGGCGACATGACCACTCATGACATGACTTGTTGAAATTTGATGACTAAAAAGTTTCCTGCAATTCCAACCCGGTTTTAATTTCACCTTATCACTCCCATTCAGTTAAATGCCCTTTTCCATAAACATATATTCAACATATAGAATTCTAGAAATGAAAATTTCAGATTAAAACACATGGGACTGTCAACACACGCTGAAAATAAATATGGACATAAACAAACCAACAACACATAAAAATACACATTTTGGTCAACTTCGACCCTGGCAAAACCACTTCAATCTTCTTCGGGAAAAACCTGTTAGAGAGCTCTTCAAATTTCGGACTGTATTGTACAGATTTTCGTACTGCTGTAGAGACTATACGGATTTTAATTTTTTTTTTCAAAAACTTCTTTCGAACTACGTGCATCTCACAACATTAAATGATGTTCGTATTGTACCTTCTGCTGTATTCTATGCCTTGATTTCCGTGCCCAACTTTGTCCAGAAATCACTCCTTCAGCTTGCTGCAACAAATTTTTCCTTCAGAACTTTTCTCTAGCCCTCAGCCTCTTTTCTCCAATTTGCTCATGAAGAATGAATGCAATCTCTCTTTTCTTTTCCCCCTTTTGTTTCCCTAAATGACTTTTGGGCAACCCTAAGATCTAATGGCTCACATTCATTTAGATCAAGGGATGAGAATAAATGTGCATTTAATTCTCACTTTCTATTTTTTAACTCACCCATTAAATAAAGTACCCGCATTGTACTTTATGTCTAAAGTCACTTTTCACTTTATAATTTAACATTGACTTTACCACTTATAAAGTCACTTTCACTTTATAAAGTCACACTTAGGAAAATAATTATTTTGGACACTTTTCCCTAGGCAGAGACTAACCCATGGGAAACCACTTGTCCAAGTTACATTAAAAATCAACATGACTCTGCTGACATGGATTGTTTGATGATGTGGCAATGTCAAGTCGTTGCTACTGTTAAGTGTCTTCATGAAAGATCTCTCCTTCACTCCTTTGCAAGCCTTGGTGATAGGGAGTCTTCAATGGTCCCAAGTCTTGGAAAGTGGTCGCAAACTAGTGTTCTTTCTCCTTCTCTCGATCAATCATCCTGTAAGTTCAGCTGCAAGAGTGTCTTTGAGCATGCTTTCTTCCTTCCTTTCTTCCTTTATCATCTCGCCATGAGTCGATAGAGAAGCTGTTCCTGCAATTCACTCATGATGGGACGACATCAATCTGAAAACCCCTAGTCTAAGGTGATACATTCTGATCCATAAACTGAGCTCGGGATAGGTGACAAGCTGGGAAAGGGGGCTCAATGACTGTGCAGTGCACAGTTCAAGTTGGGCCGAGGGACATGAATATGCAATTTTCGAAGTCAGAGGGGACACTGTAGCAAGGATGAGAGCTAGGAAAGCCAACTGCGCAATTCAGGAAGTCAGGGAGGCCTGGGTGACTGCGCAATGCGCAGTTCTAAAGCTCAAGGGATGAGCTTGTGTCTTGAAGTTGCGAAGTGCGCAATTCAAGCTTGGCTGGAGGCCTCAACTGCGCAATTTCAGAGGTCAAGGTCAGGTGTTGGCCACCAAAACTGTGCAATGAGGCAGTTCTTGTGAAGTTGGCACTGCGTAGTGTCAAGCAGCAGGGTCACAACCAGAGGACTGAGACTGCGTAGTGCGCAGCTCAAGGGAGGCCCGGAGAGGCTAAGTTACTTGGTCGGGAAGTTTTCTAGAAAATGACTAAGTGTGGGACAGGTAAGATTGATGTGAACATTAATAGATTTTGATTGTGATCACACACTCAGTATACTTGACGACTCAAACAACATAGATCATCCGAGACATATAGACAAAACATTATCCTCCTTGTGACAGCTTTGTGACTGGTTACGACAAGTGCGATACCAAAGATATACTTACGACCTGTGACGACGATTGAGCGACGGTGTTCAAAACTTCGGAAATGAGTGTGGCGGATGCTCACATAGTTAGAACAACTCATTTACGCAAAAATGACCTTTTGGAATCACTGGAACAAGTTCATACATTCACTGTAGTAGCCAATATGCCAAAGGCGACACTTTGTCTATCTTGCGAAAGGGATCACAAAAGCAATAGAATAAACTTCATAGTTTGCGATAGACATAAACAAGACCAAGGAAGGCTCTAAAATTTGGGTAATAGGCCAAAATTTAGGAGGAGGTTGTAGTGGCTACAACACTTGGCGACACACTGGTAGGACTCCAACTTCTCTGTTTCGGTTAACTTGTTTTGTGCAGGGCCTTGGTTCTTCAGGGAGTATTGATTCATCGCAGATTGCTTTGGTTTCCCCACTTACCTGGTGAATAGACCAAGTCCCCATCATGCCACCTCGGTTTAACTAGACAAAGATTTAGCTTGCTCACAAAGTTTCAAATAGGGGAGGGTAATGAGGCTTGCGAGTTTAAGATTTTCAGAGTATAAGTTTTCATCTCTGGTGTTGCTTCGCTGCTAGCAGGCCTAAACAGTGTCCCGACGGAGTCACTTCAGGAATCACAAACATTGCTCCGCTGCCAGCAAGCCTAAATAGTATGCTGACGAAGTTGCTTGCTTCACCTCTTTGCGCAGGAAGCCTTTCTCTTCTTTCGCCTTTATTTATTATTTTAAAAAAGAGGATTGTGCATTGGCACTTATTTATTTTGGGCGAAAGAGAAATCTCGACTTATTGAGAGCAGGAGAGGTTGTTCCTTCAGGGAAGTATATAAGTTCCTCTGATTTAGTTTTGCTCGTTTAGATTTTCCCCTCCTCCCCTTTTATTGATTCAATAAGCATGAAACACCAGAACAAAAGAACCAAGTATGGACGCGAGGTTTCCCGGGTAGACACGAGTTCATGGTTAGGCCAAGACTATCCTTACGGACGGATCGTATTTCCCGTCGGAACTTCATCGGCCAAAAGATATAACCAGTACAAGGAAGGCAGACCAAAGGCTAACCAAATGTTGAAGTGTCACAAGGCTCCTTAAGCTTCAGCCACACACACAATTCCCAAAACCAACACGAGGACAACACTTTATTCACAAGACAAATAAAACATGAAACAAAGCAGACAACAAGAATGAAAACAAGCAAAACAAGGAAAACAGACTATGTACAGAGTGTCGGGCACAACCCCATACTTTATTGGAAAAAATGTTTCAGATCTTGGCCATTGGCAGGGAGAAAGTCAGTCTTCCCATCAAGTGATCGAGGACGATAGGTGCGTTGGCCAAGTTTCTCGTGCACAGTGAATGGTCCAATCTACAGGGATTGAAACTTAGTGTGTTTGTCTTGGTCTTCGTGGGCTTTACCCCATTTCACGACTAAGTCAGCCACACTAAAGCTATCCTTCCTTGCAGACTTCTTGCCAAACCACTTCTTGATACAACTTTGATAGAGTGAGAGTCGTTGATGTATGGTAGCATCTGATGTGCTCTGGCCTTGTAACTTTGTATATAGGCTAGGACACATGTATTCCATAAAACCTAGAAATGGTTTTGGAAAATTCCACTTAGAGATGGTTTAATTAAAGTAATTAATCGTTTTTTTAATGTTTTCCTAAGTCTAAACTTAGGGAAACTGATTAATTAAAGGGTATTAATTAAACTAAGTGTGAATCTTCTAGAAAAAGTCATGGATCACCTCCAAGTTAATCTTAGCCCTTGATTATGTTTTAATCTTGGCCGTTGAAGGTTCAATAGAAGAATATAAGGAGGGTGAGGGGCCTATGGAAAACACATTGAGACACTTGAGCCATTGAACATTTTTGAGTTTGTGTGAGGAGACACAACTTTTGATCAGAATCGAATCACTAGGGCAGGGTTTGCTAAGTGTTGATTCAGTGATAAGATTCAGAGAGGGCTAGAAGCAGAGACTGGTTAGGAGGACCAGGAGTGCATTTCAGAGAGAGGCAGCAGTGACGTAGAGAGAGACAATGCAGTTTTCTGAAGAGGTGACGCAGAGCCTGCAGGAAATCACGTAGAAGCAGTGCAATGTCTCTTGGAGTCAGTTCGAAGATAGCTCGAGGCTGGGTTTTTTGAGCCAAGAGGGCCAAAATCCAATCTCAGATTAGCTTGATCAGTTGCAGAGAGAGGTGACGCAGTTTCTCAGCTTGCCCATGCAGGCTTACGCAGTTCCAGCGTAGGCAATCACGTAGAGGTAGAGAGGGGCTTCACCAACGCAGTTTAGATCAGCCGGGGACTTGCAGAGTGAGGTATATCTCACAATTTCATCAGTTGTCTAGATTTCTCTAAATGGTTTGCCAAATGTTGGCACCCTAGTTGTATTCAAGAATTTGCTGCTTAATAATACAAACCCTCAGATTTGCTGCACTGGTTTTCCCAAGTTGGGTTTTTCCAGGGACTTAGTCCAAAAATAACTGTGTCAGATGTGGATGTTTTTCATTGTATTTTGTTCAGATTGTTTCAACACTTAGATTTTTTCCGCAACATTATTTGTGTAGACTGCTTCAGAAATTACTTTGATATTTCACTGTAATGAAATAATTATGAAACATAATAGAAGAAGTAATTCAGATTTGTTGTAGCAGGAATCCGGATCTAGGGTTTTTCACAAGAGTTTCCCTCGACTTTTATCCTTTCTTCCTGAATCGTACGAAGGATGTCCATCCTATGCCGAACTAGCAAACATGGCTTGCCGTGGGGTTCTTGGGAAGATTTGAGAACAAGCAAGTAGATGCAGGTAGGGAGGATGGCTTCTTTTCCGTGCATCCGGAAATAAGGGGAGGCGTTTAGGGAAGGCTTGGGCGTAACTCAGTCAGTGCATAAGGCGTCTACCAAAGCAGGGTGCCAGTTCCTTGGCTCAAAGAGTATGGCTTGCTTGATGGTGGGGACCAAGTTTTTGGTGAGACCATCCCTCTGAGGGAAGTAGTAAGCAGAATGCTTCGATACTATTTCATCCCCTAATGCAAAACCATTAAGCTCTAGCGATGAGAAATATATTGCATTGTTGAAAACAAGTGACGTAGGAACGTTGAACCTGGAAATGATGTTCTGTTGCATACCAACAATGGCTTTTCGACCATTCACCTGTTTGAGTGGAACTGCTTCTGTCTATCGCGGAAAATCATCTGTGGTGATGAGAATATAGCGATACTGCTTTGAAGCATGTGGGAAAATTCCATCAATAATTTCTAAGCCCCACTATTGGGATGATTCTTTCATTGCGATGAGCTGCAGTGGGGCGGGTGACTTCTGCCTCCTGCTGGCACACCTTTGACAGACTCAGCGTTTGTGGACATAAGCATGTGTTTGTTCTGCAAAATGTCTTTCGGCTGGTTTGCAATTTACCTTTGTGTACCAAGAGTTTGTACTGATCATGAGGAGGGTGAGTTTTAGTGCATCAGGTCCTGTGACCTGAACTTGGTTGTATCTTGAATACCTGAACAACGAAGAAAACGTTTCAGATCTTGATACTGTTTGCAAAACCGGTTCCCTGGATGACACGAGGTAGTTGTGTCTGCCCGAGGTGCGATTGAGATTTCGAAAATCAATACAACAATGAAATTTGCTGGACTTCTTCCTAACTGGGACTCAAGTTGAGTGTTGCGCCTGATAAATGATTCGAACATCCAACAATTTTCTTAGCTCTTTCTGGATAAGGGGTTCAAGTGTGGGATGTACTTTCATTAGCTTTTGCTTGAATGGTTTAGCCCCTTCCCTCGTTGGTGTGACATGCTGGAAGGTTTGGGTGTTGTAAATTTTCAACTCTCTGTATGTACATGTAGGTACATCTTGGTACTGTTCGAATAAGCGGGTAAGGATTAGCCGCTCTTGTGGTATATGGTGCGCACCGGGATTCACACCCTTCAGACCTGTTACTGTTCCCAAATTTATTTGTTTAGGTAACACCGTGGAACTATGAGTTTTGGCTTTGGCAGGTCCTCAGAAGCGATTTTGCTGGTCATATTGCTCTTTCAAAGATATCGCACCCTTGGGGATGAGGTTTCTTTTACCCTCACTGGCCGCATCCTGCAGTTCTTCTTCGTGCTTGTCCTTGCTGAGCGCTGCATCCTTGAGTGTGTCAACGCTTGCCATTAACGCAGTATCTGTTGGTCATCACACACATGTGGATAAGCGATATTGTCGAGTAGAGATGGTTTATAAAAAATTTCAACAGAAAAAAGCATCCTTCGATGGTGACAACCTAACAACAACATCGACTAATGTATCTATAGCTGTGTTTTGGATTCTTGGAACAAGAAAAATACTTAAAAGTTGGAAATGTGAAATTAAATGCCGTGCCTTTTGTTGATAGACTTTTGAATGAGGCGAAACACGATAAATGGTATTACGTTCGTGTCGTACCATTATTTTTGAATCACCTACTGCTTTTAAGGACGCGTCATTGAGGTGAACGGCAGCGACGCTGTTTATGCACTCAAATTCCAAGAGGCCTGAGATCAAGTGTTTCTTTCGCGACGGGTTTACTGGAACGGAACTGGCTCTGGTGCCCTCCTGTGTTTTTGAACCATCAAAGTAAAAAGTGCATGGATTATATGTAGGAGGGTTATGAACTGCACTAGTACAAGTATTACTATTACTACTACCAACTAAACATAAGCCATTTGCACCAGTTGGACTAGGAAGGAGTTCCAATTGTGTTTTTGGTGGGACTGGGGATGGTCGTGGAAGATGACATCGCAGTTGTTTCTCCAGGAAGCAATTGTCGAACATCAGTTTTGCGAAGGCCATGGGTTCATTATGCCCGTTCAAGGGAGTGGCATTATGTTTCATATATCTTTCCGAGTCTACTCAAATCTGGTTGTTTCTGCCCTTATACGTAAGTCATAAGTGTGACCAATCAGAAGCAAAGTATCCTTGCAGCTTGCTTGACCAATCTTTGCTTAACATAAGTCCATATGCTTCTTGTATGTCCACAACTACTACTATGTTTATGCATTGGTGAACTCGTTCATTGGATGACAAGCAAATGAGCACATGTCTGAGTTCACCGATTGCATGGACACGAGTTTTGTCCAGCTGAATGATCTGTGTGTCAGTCTTGTTCCATGTTCCATTGATTTTCTTTGCTATAGATAATGGCATTACATTCACTGATGCACCAAAATGAACCAATCAATTGCGTACACTGAAATTGAAGATTTCGAAAGTTAAGAGAAAAGGGGGGCAAAGTGTGTTTACTTCTAATGTTAAAGCATGAAGTACTGATTGGAGCGAATCAGAAGAGATACCTGATTCCTTGTCTGAAGAGGAGAGATTACCTGTGGAGTACAGCTCGAGTGCCTTTAAAAGGATGTCTCGCTGGTTCGTGATCTTTGCTAGCTTGAACAATGAAATGTTCGCACAAACCTTCTTCATATCTTCTATTATATTATAATCCACAACGGGGAGAGAATCCAAAGTGTCCGGGGGAGCAACCTGGTTTGTAACTTCCGGAGTGATGGTCTCATATTTATTGTTTGCGGAAGTAGTTTTTGCTGAGGCATCTTTCCTGGACTTGCTCCGAGTGTTTTGCGCTGAGTTGACCGACGAATCGATTTTCCTTAACAAGGCTTCTTTGAATTTCTGCTTTGTCAACTGCATTGTAGTGGCCAGCCCTTGGCTCCTTAAATTGCACCGATTTGACTGTGGCTGAGCTGGGGGGTCACTCAGAGGTTGTTTCTCTGCTGTGTTCTTTTGGGCTGTAAATATGCAATTAAACATGTTTACTGCGTGCCCAACACTTGGGGTCTCATCGGGTGTAGCATCTTGTTCCTTTTCTTCTTCCGACTCTGTTTGCTCATCAACAAGTATTGTATTGCAGAAGTGTTTAACAATAGAACTCATGGCACGATTCCATTGTGGGCATGTTTTCTCGGAATGGTAAACTTGATGATACAAATAGTATTCGATCATGCTCGACTGTTCAAGGTTCAATACTACATTTGCACTTTGTGCAGAATTGGTCAGTTGATTAGTACTGCCACCCGAGTTCGCAGTTCTTTTAAACAAGTTGAATCACAGAGGCTTGCTGTTGACAATGGTGTCACTTGACCTTTGTTTGAATTTTGCTATCTCAGTTGACATGTTCCTAATCATACGGGTCAAGTTCTCAAGATCGGACGAATCCTTCTCTTTGGTCTCGTTTACTGAGGCTTGAGACCTTTTACTCGTATCTTTGGAGTCCTTTGTTAATTCATCATTGGCAATGACTCCAATTGCGCACAAGTCTTTTTCAACTGCGATTGCTTCTTCAAACTGCGTAATGCTTGCTGGTAAGGCAGAAGTGTAGTAGTCCTTGGTGATGGAGTCATGAGGCTTGGCGTCTTCTGGGAATCTGTTCAAGACACAGTTAAACCTCTGAAATCCTTCACCCTTTCTTTCGACTCCATTTTCAAGCTACCTAACTCTTTTAACAGCATGGCAGTGGTCTTGTCATCAACAAATTACTCCAGAAACATTTTCGTAAATCCCCTCCAATTTTGGATGGACTTTGGGGGAAGACTGTGATACCATACAACCGCTCTACCGTCCAAGGTACATGGAAAAAGTCTACATGCGACATCATCATAGCGTACCTCAAGTGTTTGCAGGTGTAGGCAGAAATTGTCCAAGTGGTCTTCCGCTTTAATTGTTTTGTCAGGGTCATACTTTGTTAACAACTTTTCTAGGTGTCTTGGCATTTTATGCAGCACACCTGAAAGTGCGAGTGGGCCCCGAGACATCCAATCCAAATCTTGGTTAGCCATGTCTTCGTCTTCGTCCTCCTCCTCTTCTTTGTCATAATCAGATAAATCCTTTTCCTCTTCGTTGCTGCCTAACCAATTGAAGGTTACGCTTGAGAGTAGCGGGTTGTCTCCTTCTCCACCACTGAAAACTGTAGGTTCTTCTGCGTTCTCCACAAAAATTGCTAATTCTTCGAGGGTGGTGAGAACTACGTCTTCCAAGGAGGTGACCACTACTCCTATAGTGGTAGTCTTGTTCTTTTTTGGAGAATATGGAAGGCTGGATACTCATGGGATCAATCTAATTTCTTTTGCGAATGGACGGGTTATGGGATGGATAGCTCGAATCTGATTGTATGAAATTTCACAAGTTCGTGTGGACTGTGTTTTAAAGGAGTCACCAACTTCAGGAGCACGAGTAGGGGAGGTAGAGTGTACGTTGCTTCCTTGATCAGAAGATGTAACTTTGGGGTCGGTGGGTTTATCAGCCATAAAAAACTGGCTGCCCTCCTTCTAGCGCCATAAATGGGAGGTAGAATGTACGTTGCTTCCTTGATCAGAAGATGTAACTTTGGGGTCGGTGGGTTTATCAGCCATAAAAAACTGGTCGCCCTCCTTCTAGCGCCATAAATGTTGATGGTGCTGGACCTGCCAACATTCAAGGGACCTCCCAGATATGAAGTCCCAATCAAATCTCACACCTTTTGGTGTAGGAGTCCCATCCGGAACAAAGGCTTGGTTGCCTTATTCTTAAAGATATGCCTTGCCTCTTGCTGTCAGCAAGAGAGAGTGATGCCAATGTACTTTTGCAAATCAAGGGGGGTGTGCCTGGTGAGTCTTCGATTGCAAGTGTGTCAGGGTTCTTCAACTACAAAGGGGGAGAAAAGAGAAAAGTGAGCCTCTAAGAGAGAGGTAATAGTACCACTCAGGAAGAGACACATGTGAACCGAAGGATTCTGTCTAACACTCGGTGAAATAGTCCACAATAGATGCGACGGTCATTGCACACAACAACTTAAGAAAGATTTGTCTAATATCTTGCAGAATAGTCCACAAGGATGGGACAATAATTAAACCCACAGTAATATGAGAAATATTTGTCTAATATCCTGTGGAATAGTCCACAAGGATGGGACAACAGTTGCAACCATTACAACACATTCTCAACAAGATAAGCACTAAAATAACCGAAATAGTTCAACTATCTTAGTACATGTGAAACGCAAACGAAACGCAAACATGAAATAGGAACATCCGTAGAGTAGTCTTACAAACATTCACAAGTCATGCGTGAAGAATATGCTGGCCTTGAAAGGCTTTTGTTATTAAGCAAAAGTTCTAAGACACATATATACAACGAACATCACTAGCTCCAATAGTGGAGCGTTGGAGCCACTCCTTGCTCCACAAAAGAACCAGATATTCTCTCTATTGCTTTGCTAGTGGAGCCAAGGTGAAAAAGTCCTTTGCTCATACAATGAGGGAGTATATATAACTAAGGGTGACTCTTTGACTACCCTCATGACTGTTTGACTTCTAATGACTTTTTCGCTTACGTGACTCTTTACATTTATGTGTGTCCTTTGGATTTCCACTTTACAATACATATGTTTACAATGGACATAATATACAATATTGATGTGGTGACATGACCACTCATGACATGACTCTGTTGGCATGGATTGCTTGATGATGTGGCAATGTCAAGCCGTTGCTATTGTTAAGTGTCTTCATGAAAGATCTCTCCTTCACTCCTCCACAAGCCTTGGTGATAGGGAGTCTTCAATGATCTCAAGTCTTGGAAAGTGGTCGCAAACTAGTGTTCTTTTGCCTTCTCTCGATCAATCATCCTGTAATTTTAGTTGCAAGAGTGTCTTTGAGCATGCTTCCTTCCTTCCTTTATTCCTTTATCATCTCACCATGAGTCGATAAAGAACCTGTTCCTACAATTCACTCATGACAGGACGACATCAATCCGAAAACCCCTAGTCTAAGGTGATACATTCTGATCCATAAACTGAGCCCGGGACAGGTGACAGTTTGGGCAAGGGGGCTCAGTGATTACGCAGTTCAGGGGGGCAAGGGGCAACCTTGAGCCTTGAGGCTGCGCAGTGTGCAGTTAAGGCTGGGCTGAGGGACATGACTGCACAGTTCATGCGGGCAAGGGGCAACCTTGTGCCTTGAGATTGTGCAGTGCGCGGTTCAGGGTGGGCTGAGGGACATGACTGCACAGTTTCCGAAGTCAGATGTGACAGGCAACAAGGATGAGAGCTGGGAAAGCCAGTTGTGTAGTTGAGGAAGTCAGGGAGGCAAGGGTGATTTTGCAGTGTGCAATTCTAAGGCTCAAAGGATGAGCTTGTGTCTTGAAGTTGCGAAGTGTGCAGTTCAAGCCTGGCTGGAGGCCTCAACTGCGCAATTCTGGAGGTCAGGGTCGGGTGCTGGCCATCAAAACAACGCAATGAGGCAGTTCTTGTGAAGCTAGCATTGCGTACTGCGCAGTTCCAAGAAGCAGGGTCACAACCAGAGGACTGAGACTGCGTAGTGTGTAGCTCAGGGAGGCCTGGAGAGGCTAAGTCACTTGGACGAGAAGTTTTCCAAAAAATGACTAAGTGTGGGACAGATGAGATTGATGTGAACATTGATAGATTTTGATTGTGATCACTCACTCAGTATACTTGACGACTCAAACAACATAGATCATTTGAGACATACAGACATAGCATTATCTTCCGTGTGACAACTTTGCGACCAGTTATGACAAGTGCGACACCAAATATATACTTTACGACGACTGTGACGACGCTTGTGCGACGGTTTCAGAACTTTGGAAATGAGTGCAGCGGGTACTCACATAGTTAGAACAACTCATTTACACAAAGATGATCTCTTGGAATCACTGGAACAAGCTCATACATTCAATGCAGTAGCCAATATGCCAAAGGTGACACTTTGCGTATCTTGCGAAAGGGATCACAAAAGCAATAGAATAAACTTCAAAGTTTGCGACAGGCATAAACAAGACCAAGGAAGGCTCCGAAATTTGGGTAATAGGAAAAAATTTAGGAGGGGGTTGTAGCGGCTACAACAATATGTAAATATGTTTGAATTTTGTTGAAGATTAGAATTAATGATGTGATTATCCATGCAAGCAGCTCATTCTCTCAAGTGTTCGGAGCAATCAAATCTCTCAAGGTGCAAACCTTTCCTCAAGTTTTTGCATTGTCAAAAATGTCTGTGTCTTAGAGGGATTTGATCTCTCTTGGTGCTTGATAAATCCAGAGTCTGGGATTAAGATAGATGTACTGGGTCTAAAGAAATACATATCATTCATATCAATGCAGGGGCGTGCACGAGAGAGAGAGAAAGAGAGAGAGAGAGAGAGAGATTCATCTTTTCCCTGGATCTATTGAGTGTCAGGAGGGATCAAATCCTTCAAGGTGCAAACCTTTCCTCAAGTTTTTTGCATTGTCAAAAAAGTTTGTGTCTAAGAGGGATTTGATCCCTCTTTGTTCTTCATAGATCTAGATTCTGGGGTTAAGATGGATCTACTTGGTCTAAAGAAATATATATATCATTCATATCAATGCTTGCAAAATTTCATTTGTGGCAGGACTCATCAACTTGTTAGAAGAGAAGCACGATATATAATTTTTGCAATCTTATTTTCTTATTGATTAAATTATATTCAACCATAAGAAGCAATGCAAATTAAATAAAAAATCCATATTTTTTAAAATCTTTCAAAAGGAGGATTATTAACCTGACAAAAGGAGTCAACTCCAGTATAAGAGAGCCATGCCATCGACCATATGGGATGCAAATTTTGATTAATCATAAATTATCTGCACGAACTTGAACTACCATTAAAGTTAGTAAAATGTCCTTGGTTTCAAAGTTTGTTGTTAGAGAGTCTGTAAATAAGTTTGAAAGAATTCTGGTGAGGCTGAATTTATGGATTGAAAAGGAAAAACATTTTGGTTCATGGAAAATGGTAGTGCCAGACTGGTTAGTATGTCTCAGAAAAGTGACGTTAAAGGAAAATCAATCTACTGTCATTGGAAACAGCAAAAAAAATGTCAAATATTTTTTCGTGGATAAAATCATCCCTTTAAGTTGCTTTCATAAGATCAGCAGCTTACATGATACATCAAATTAGATTTTTGGAAAATTGCAACTGTAATTTCAGTATTCCATGCAATGTAGAAATTGAAAGGTTTAGTGGTAGGAAGAGTGGAAGGCCACGGTAATGTTATGTAGTATTACATTCAGGATGAGTGTTTTGCTAGAGCTTGGAGGACACAATTGCTAAAAGGAAAAGATTGCTAAAGGCAAGCAAACATAAATTAAACCAGTTCACCAAAAAGTGCTAGGAAACGAAAAATTTGAAACTCTTCTGCACATATTGCCAGTGCTTTTGTTAGTTTTTATATTAAGCCAAATATCTAGATTATATGTATAAATTTATTTTGCAACTCTAGGATGCCTGGTAATTAGGAACACTAACCATTATCATTTAGGATAAATTGGTTTGTAATCTATCAATGCAAATTGTTTGGCCGGAAACATTGCTACAGAATCTAGATCTCCTCGCTTTTGTGTGAAATTTCTGATGTACAATCAGAAGCTGATTTGGATGTGTCATTATTAATTTCTTGATGTTTCCATTGGAAGGTTAAAGCAAAGATATCTCATGAATATCCCTCACTGTTCCCTGGAAGTACAGAGTCTTCTAATATAGATTCATGTAAGAAATATCCACAAAACATTGTTTTGGGCTTTAGCAAGGGTGGAGTTGTACTCAATCAACTCCTCACAGAGATTGCACATTCAAAAGCTCATGTAGGAAATTTGAGAAGTGAAAGCACGGGAGGGGAGCTGATGGACTTTTCAGATGTCTGTGAACAACAGCAAAAGTTGCATCAGGAACATCATGAAAGACAGACTGAAATAAATCTGCTAGTTCCTACCACACCACAGGACTTCTTAGAAAGTATAGAGGAATTCCATTATGTGGACGTTGGGTTGAACTGCCCTGGGGCTTACCAAACCGATCAAGCAGTTATTGAAGGCATAGGAAAAGCTGCAGCATCAAGGAAAAAAGGCCTCCATGTTCTGTTGCATGGGACTCCTCGCCAGTGGGCTGATCGGCTTCGGCCTTGGATATCTTCTGAAAAGGATACATTTCTCGCATTTCTTAGAGAACAGGCTAGAAAGCACAAAGAAAATAAGCTAGAAGCATGTGAGAAGTTGTATTTTGCAGATAGAACTCCAAGTTTACAGATGCATTTTGAAATCATTGAATATCTGGATTTAAGTTGATCTGCTCCAGTTGTAGTGATCAGAAATTCCCCTTGCTAGATTTGAAGGTTTTTCATGGTTAGTCAATGAAGCCAGCCTTTACTGTAAATTGTCTAACCTTTTAAATGTGTTGTCAAAGCTCCAAATTGATTTTTAATTTTATTGTATTAAACACTTATTTTTGGCATGTGATATTGAATTAAAATTTATGTTGATGGTTTTCTGCATCTGAGTTCTTTTTCTCCTAGTTTTCTTTATAGACGTTCTTTGGACACATTATTTTGTGAAATTATTGGCATGAAAAGTTACAATACTATATTTTGTGAAATTGTTGGTTGTGTTTGTTTGGTTGACAAACATCATCTATTGCGCTGGCCTCCTTAGAACTGTGATATCTCTTGCAAGTTTAAACTGCTCATTAATGGGTGATATTTTTTAAAACATTAAATATGATGAAAACAGTCACTGTTTTAGGATTTTAGCATGTTTCCAGCCATGGAATCCTGCATACATAATGCCATATGTTAACTTTTATCTGCTCACCAGGGCTTTGTTTTGATTGCTTTGACCTTAGAGAATTGTTATGTACCAAAACAAATGCATCATAAATATGAAGAAGAGAAGATATGGAAACACATAAGGAAAGCCACATAGGAAGTACATGGGGCAGCAAGATTGTTAACCAAGAGCACTATTTTCCAATTCAGAGACTCCATCTTCCAATTGAGAATCTCCATTGTTGAGGAGCTTAATTTTTGCCCATGTAAAGGGATGAGGGAAAAAGGCTAAAGATGCATTGACCAAAATTTGCGTTACTATGAGGCTCAAATTTCCTTTCTACGAGAATTGCAATAGGATCTCTAAAATAAGTCCCTTGAGCATTGAAAAGAGTGTGGAAGAGTGTATTTACTATCAATCTCACCGTTGTGGCCTGTTTTAAACTTTTTCTATTGTTGTATATAGGAAATTATGTCCTTTGAAAAAAAAAATATGCTCAAAATGAAATTTTGAAAAAGATGTACTAAACAATGGTCGGAGTAAATGTGACAGGCAGTGGGACCATATTTGTCGCATTATGTTTAAAAAACGTGCAAGTTGCACTGTAGGGACCACCGACTGAAAGTCTTTCCCGCGATGGAGCGTGAGCGGCATCACAAAATGATTGGAGATTAACTAGCGGGGTGCCTCTGTTGGAATCTTTGACCCCCACCAGTTGACTAGAATGAGCGGCCCAGATCCACTGCGGGGGCACGGCTCCAAGATCAGTTCCGTAATATAGAGTCCCCCCGCAGTGACAGCAACCGATGGCTTGCGACGCCAACAAGCGAGCCAACTGTTCCTCCACATCATCTCTCCATATCACATCACCTGTCCCATCACACATTCCATCAATCATTATGCTTCCGTCTAATGTTTTCCCGCTTAGTCATCCCTTCGTCTATAAAAAGGATTTTTGTCCTCATTGCGTCCACGTCCACTTCCAAAAGCTAAAAGCTCTCCAACATCTGTACCAGCGTCCAGGGCATCAAACGACCTCGACAAAGCCAGGTAACCCGTGCAACTGTCCTTAAAATTGTTCAAAATGTTAAAGAAAAGCGTCATGGCTGGGTCTTCTACTCACATTCCATTAAAGGACAAATAAATAGATATTGTAGACACTGTCTGCATAGTAGACCACCCACTTTTTTATCAGCATGTCATCTTAAACTAGTCAAAATTCCCCATATTCTGTGCTTTGATTAAGTCTGAAGTTCTAACAGTTTTTGTTCCACAGGCTTACCTGTTTCCAGAGTTTATCCACTGGTTAGTTTCTACCATGTATCCTCAAAAGTGTTTTGTCGTGAATCAAATGGGAGAAAATGTCTTCCAAGTGTCAGCTTAGTTAATTAGGTAGTCTTTTTGCTTTCCCTCTGCAGAGTCATATGTGAGTTTTATTGAAGAATCCCTTTCCACATAATTTCAAGAAATGCTTGGACATGAGTTTGCCCAAATTGTGTTTTATTTAATGCCTGAAAAGGCAAAGTTTTCCATAGATTCAGACAAATATCCTTTGAGCCTCTTTGTTGAAGATGTAAGGCCAATTCTTCAGATTCCGGCTTAAATCCCAGGTAAAGAAGATGCTAAAACGGTGGATAAGTCAATTATGGGAATGTTTGCTTTAATGATGAAGCCTGGGGTGGTTTTAGATATTCTCACTTATTTGGAGAATGCTGTAAATAATCAATTTATGAGTTTATCAATCATTGGTAGTTTTAGGTTTCCATCTTTGGTTACCTATTTGTTTCTTTACAGTCATGTAGACAACTTTACTCATTTGGGGTTAAATATTGTGGATGTGAATAAGAATAAGAAATCAGTGGTCTTTTGGAAAGATATAGTAAGAAAATAGGTGGGAAATGAAGGCCTATTTGAGTTTACCTCTTCTTTTCTTCCTATTTTATATTAAGTTTTAAATGGGGTATTTGCACCAAGGTTGTTTCTTGAAGCTCAATCTTTTCTGAAATTGGGCAAAGATTTAAGGTATGGAGATTGGTTTGCTAATGAAAGTTATACTGAAATTAGATTGTCTGGAGTTGATATAGAACCTTTCAGGCTACTTGTTTTTGTTCCCATGAGGATGTTTGCCTTGGAGTTCATCAGGTAAGGTCTTAATGTTGACCAGGTTCATTTTGTGCCAATGAAGAAGGGTCATTTGTTCAAATTACCCAGGACAGTAGGGCCATTCATTGTAAACACTAGACAGCTAGAAGAAGCTCACGAAATGCTGATTGATATGCATTTGTCATTAGAGGAGAAATTGGCTTATGACCCATATCATGTGATTTCCAACCGCAGGGTGGAGAATGGTTATTCTCCATATGTTCATGAACCTAGAACAGAGATGGAAAAGCTGGCAAATGGTGGACAAACCTCTGCATTTGTGAAGATGGAGGTGGAAACTCCTCATCCTGTTGTGAAGGTGCTTAAAAGAGGAAGAGATAAATTAATTGATTTGGAGAGTGATGCAGAAAATGAAGCCAAGAAGGCAAAGACAGTGGAGGGTAGTTCTTCAGCTATTCCTGGATTTTCTTTGCAATTGGGAGACATTTCTTGTACTCCTTCATCTCCTCTTCCTGAAGGTACAAGTCATGATCCTTTGTCTAATGTTAAACATGTTTTCTCACAAATTGAAGAAAGGAACAAGAAAATAAGAGATAACATTGAGGCTCAGTCAAAGGCTCAGATTTCTCTCGAGAAGACAAGATTATTGACAACCATGGATCTAGAAAAAGATCAACTAAGGATAGCCTTCTCTCATCCTTCAACTATGAATGTGTCAACTACTACTTTTTTCAAAACTGTTAATTTAATAATGGATGCTAAGAAGATTCCTCTTCCTGATAAGATTAACTTGCATATGCAAACATGGTAGTTAATCTTTAATGATTTGAACAAGACTACTTCAGCTGCTGCCAAAGCTAAAAACATGTTGAACAAAGTGATCAAACAGTTGAAGTTGGAGAAAGAAAATTCAAGAGCTTACTCCACACAGAATGAGGAATTGAAGAAAATAATTGTCAAAGTTGGTGTTGATCCTGAAGACAGATCATCAATTCAAAAGATGTTGCAGTCTGCTTAGTCTGAAATCCAGAGTTTGAAGAAGAAGCTTAAGCTTCCTACAGGTGAGCATCCTATGGCTACTGAAGTAGCCCAAGTTGAGACAGAGAAAGAACATCTTCTACAAACTCTGCTGGAAAAAGATAAAGACATAGATGAGTTAAAAGAGACAAGTGTTATGTTGCAGAAGAAGATAGATTCCTATGCCTGTACTATTGTTGTTCGTTCAGAAGACCATGTTGCCCAATTAACTCAAGTCTCTATTGAGTTAAGATTGGCAGAAATTGATCTAAAGAAAACTCAGAGGGACATGGAAGGTGCTTATAAAGTGCTCAAGGTTACAAAGAATGCGTTACATATGACTAAGGATAATGCATAGAAGTATAGGGAAGACTGTCAGAATGCCTATAAGGAGATTAAAGAGCTGAAAGAGAAAGTGAAGGGAAATATGTCCCTCATATGAGCCAGGGAGATTATTTGGAATGGCATCATTGATGTTGTCAAGAACATATTGGATCTACTATTTATTGTTGGGGAAGAAAAGAGCATTGTGAGAGACCTAGAACTGAAGGATTTTGGCATTGAAGACAAGACTCGATGTGTGACGGAGTTTAACAAGATGATCATGAATAATTCATACAAGAAGACTACAAAGAAAAAGCTGAAGGAAGTTAAAGAAGCAATGGTAAGATTTAATGTATTGTTTAACAAAAGAACCAGGGTTTGTTTGCCATCTTGTTGGGATCAACAAGGAAATCTTCTCCCTTGGAAGACATATGAAACATTGTTGGTAGAGGCAAAGAGTAAAATTGGAAACACACATGAAAACACTGCTATCCTAAAGGGAGCCACTATTGTGAATGATCGACATAAATACTTTCAGCTGTTATGGATGATGAAAACCTTGTTTTCAGAAAGACCCTCATATTCCAGGATCACAAACTTCAGAATGACTCATGTCAAGCTTGCTAACTGTACCGGCTTGAATGTAGACTTGTGGAGAAAGTGTAAGGAATGGATGTCTCCACAAACCAATGATACTGGTGCAAGAACCTCTTCTGTTTTAGGATCTCAGGCCACTGCCACCACATGATCAAATGTTATTTTATGTTTTACTTTTACTTTATTTGCTGAAGAAGTTTAATTTTATATTTCCTATGTAATTACTGAGAGAAAACTGTTTGAGAAGTTGACAATTTCATAACTGTCCATTTTGTAATTATGAATTTAAGAATTTTTCAAAAGAGAGACGGGGTTCTAGACTTTGGGCCTTAGAAGTTTTGGCAATTTTGTACTTATTAATAAAGCTTTTCAGAAATTTTTTCAGCGATTGATTTTTGTGTTGAGTTCTCCCTGTTCCATCTTATGTATGTCTCTTATGTTGGAGTAAAGTAATCCAGCTGTTGGTGTCTAATTTACATCTGTGAGTTAGAGTAAATTTCCTTAATAATGCGCTCCTTAATTATGAAATCATTTCTTGCAACCATTTTCTTCTAAAATCAGAGATAATAGTTTTTGTGATTTACAACATATTGTTAATGGTTTTTCGCTATCATTTCACATTCTCCTGTTCATGCAGTTTTATCATTTAAAGGCACTTTGAAGAGTTGTGTTATATGTAAAGATTAAAGGGCTTAAGATATAATTCTGGGGTTACAATATGAAGGGACAATAAATAATTTTATTTACAAGTGACAGTAAATGTCTTGGGCACTAGTCTCCTTAGAACCATATATTGTCTCCCAAGGAACAACATTTTTTGGCGCCGTTGCCGGGGAACAAAGACACGAAGTCATTTTTCCCCGGGTTTTGTTTCAGAAATCATTTCTTTGATTGGTAAACAAATAAAGTGATTAGGCTGTGTTTTTCATCAACGTAGACCTGACTTCCAGAATACCACACACGAGGTCTGATACCTCGCAACAGATGTTTCCAATCTTATTTGACCCAAAAAAACTAGTATCAAGAAGGTTTTGGACGATCAGAGGCTCAGTATTTAGCTCAAAAATGCTCCAAACCAAAACGACCGGATAGAGCTTGTCGCCAGGATTCCAACGCAACTTGTTTCATCAAAATATGAGTTCGTATGAGTAAGTTATGGTTTGCTGTTCGTTTTCTCAAACAGGTAAAAAATGTGCAAAACAGTGACAAACTGATGACTGGGCAGTCCAGTCAGCACCTCAGGAATATTCAGGGAATATTCTCCAGATTTCAGCCAATGACACTGTGACAAGTGTCAAAATTAGATTCACCAATGTTGCTTGGGGAAATTGAAATTGTCCTCCTAATCCTAATTTTGAAATTTCTATCTATGGTGGATTATTAATTTTTATGGTGAATTTTTAGGCCAATGGAGAAGGGCCATGTGCCCTCCCCCATGGCAAGGTCGGATGGCATTATTATTATATGAAGTTCGAAATTCATGTTCAAAGTGGGCGCAATTATTTTATATACAAACCATAGTCAAATGTTATGGGTGCAATATATTACATGTATCATCACATACATATATTTTATACCAAAGTCCAAGGCCTATGGTCCGTTCAACAAAAAAAGTTTATGACCGAGGAGGTGCGGAGGTCGGGGTCGACCCCGTGAACTCCCCCAGGCTAGCACCCACGCCAACCGCCAGACCATCATGTGTTCCTGGCTATGTAAGGGATGTCACCTCTATTTAAATTTTATCCGCTCTATGGTTGGGGTTCCAGAGGGGGCCAGCCTCACGGGCCAGCCCCCTCCCACATGTCCAAGCGCTCAGAATCGATGGCTAACCACAGTGTTAGTAGAGTTTTAAAACAACACTTAAGCCATGACTATTACCGCTAATTCGTGGTAAAGCCATGTTAATTCAAAGGTTAGCGTTAAAAGCGCTTAGCGCTAAATGTGCCACTAACCACACTTTAATCTCTGCTTATCTGTAATTAAGTGCGGGTTTATCTTAGCAGAGATTTTGGTGGACTTGCCAAATGCGGGGAAGCTCCACTTTTAGTGGAGTTAACTGGCGGGCTTCCGGATTTAGTGGAGAAATACTAGGAAAAATTGGTTTTGCCATAACTGAGGCAATTTTCGACCAATTTTGACTCAGGAAGAGTCATTCTTGGTAGATTTTGATGTTTTGGAGCCATTGGAGCAGGTTGCAGAGGCAACATGAGACTGTAAACAACACTTTTGCACAATTGAAGCTAATACAAAGGCCCAAGTTATGAAGCTGAACCAAGGAGATGTAGCTTAGGAGGGGTGAACTCCTTCATCAAAACGATGTGTATTTGACTCAATTATTTGTGCTTGCTGTGTTTCTATATGCTGTAGTTCAACATTTAGTTTCCATGCTTTTATGTTCATGAAATACACTTAATCTCATCAAGTTTATTGAATTGTCAATCATAAGCACATGTATAAACCCTTGTATAAGAAGCAAACCAAAGCACTTTCATGTTAAATATGAAACTGATATTAGCACAACATTAACTAACAATCAATTTCATATCAAGTTGGTATCAGAACACAAGGTTGCTAAAGGTTATTTGCTTGCTTTGCTTGAGATTGTGCAAGAAGGGTTTTAATAGTTGAAATTTTGTGATTCTTACAAGGTTGAAGTTGCAGAGAGAAGGGAAGCTATTGGTTGTTAGTCCTGAGATTAGAACAAGAAGAAAGAGAGTTGAGAGAGCATCATCTTCACCCAAAGTTCCACTCAAAGCTGCACTTGAAGCACCTCAAGTTCTATCTCCAACAATTGAGATTGAAGAGGTAAAAATTGCACAAGAAGCTAAGGTGATTGAAGAGGTACAAGCATCAGAGGTTGAGCTTGAATCCTTAGCCATTATGTCAGGTGTTGGAGGGACTCATGGACATTAAGAAGAAGAAAATTTCAAGAGAGACTTCAAGGACATTCAAAGAATGGTTAAAATCATGTTTGATGCATTCACTGCAGAAAGAGTAAGAGAAGGTTCTAAGCCTCCACATGGAGAAGGATATTTAGATGGTAAGAAGGATGAAGAGAAGATTTCGAAAGGTAGTGGAGGAAAGACTCCCCCATCTCCACCATCCTCATCTTCATCATCATCTTCATCTTCCACTTCCACCACAAAAACCACCCACACTCATTCAAAAATCCCAAAAGGAAAAACTCCATTACTCAAGTTGGACATCATGTTTGAACTTCCCATGTACAATGGTGAGGTAAATGTAGAGAAGTTAGACAATTGGATCCGTCAATTGGAAGTATACTGCAGAATTCAGAATCTACAAGAGGACGACATAAAGATTTAGTTGGCTTCATTAAGGCTAGAAGGATCAACACTAGTTTGGTGGGAGGCAAAGACTCAAGAGGAAATGTGAATTCATGGTAAGATATCCATTTCTTGGGTTGAATTCATTTCTTCCATTAAAAGACAGTTTTATCCATTAGCCTATATGCAAAAAGCAATAATGAGTTGGAAAAACTTTTGGCAACTCAAAGGCCAAACAATTCAAGAGTACACCCAGGAGTTTAGAAAGAGGGCTTTGTTGTTAGGAGTAAACTTGAATTCACAAGACACACTCTTGAAATACATTGGGGGTTTACATTCCTACTTGAAACATACTATCCTTATGTTTAACCCAAACAACTTAAATGAAGTATGTGTGCAAGACACACATCTTGAAAAAGAACATTCAAGAAGAGGGTAGTAAGAAGAAGCCATTCAAGGGTAAGGGAAAAGAGAAGGGAGGAAAATGGAAGGGAAAGAAGAATGCAAGAATCAAGAAAGAAGGGGAGAAACCTACATGCAACATTGTTCCAAAGAGGGGTATGATGAAGCCCACTATTGGAAACTACATCTTGAACTAAGGTCGAAGAAACCAAATAACAAGGAGAAACAAAAGATGAATGCCACCACACAACAAGATCTTGGATCCGATTCAGGAGATGAGACCAAGATTGTAGCCATGGTTAACAAAGGAAAGGAATCCATAGCAAGTACTAGTTCCTCAAATAGTCACAACAACACTCCAAATGAAGACACAAGGATATAATTGTTCCATGTTAGAGTGATTTCAAATCATACAACGATTGATGCGTTGTTTGATAGTGGGTCACAAGCAAACCTGATTTTAGAAGACTTGGTCAAAAAGATTAACCTTGAAACCGTACCACATCATAAACCATACCCTTTGGGTTGGATAGTTAAGAATGCCAATTTATAGGTTACAAGGAAATGCATATTTCGATTTGCTATTACTGCAAACTTTGTTGATGAAGTCGAGTTAGATGTGGTTCCACTTGACATTTCCAGGATTATCTTGGGAAGTCCATATTTGTATGACATGAAATCAATGTTTTATCGCCATGAGAACAAATATCATTTGCTTAAGGATGGGGTGGAGTATATTGTGAGAGCTCATCGCAAAAAACTGAATATTTCTTTAGTTAATGTAGGGCAAATGAAGAGGCTAGTTAATGCAAGTAAAAATTTTGTGCTTCTCATGATCAAGAAAAAAGATGATGTTGACTATGAATATTTTGAAGGATGTGATGACAAGTTAAAATATGATTTGTTTCATGTGGTAAGTCAGCATGGCGAGATGTTTCAAGAACTAAGTGGGTTATCTCCCAAGAGGGGAATTCAGCATGAGATTCTGCTGCAGCAGGATGTTCCACTTCCAAACATTGGTATGTATCGCATGTTAGTTATGGAGAGTTTGGAAATCAAGAAGAAAATTCAAGAATTTCTAAACAAAGGTATCATACACCCATCTACTTCGCCATGTGGTTCACCAATTGTTTTGGTACCAAAGAAGGACAAGACTTGGCACATGTGCATAGATTTATGTGCACTGAATAAAATTACGGTAAAGAATCGCGACCCACTCCCACGCATTGATGATTTGCTAGATCAGTTAAAGTATGCAAGATATTTCACTAAGTTAGACTTGCGAAGTGGTTATTATCAAGTTAGAATAGTTGAGGAGGACATTTGGAAAACTACTTTTAAAACTAGACAAGGATTGTTTGAGTGGCTAGTTATGCCATTCGGTTTGACAAATGCTCCAGCTACTTTCATGAGAGTCATGAATGATTTACTAAGACCATTGCTAGATGACTTCGTCATTGTTTACTTAGATGACATACTTATATTCAACAAATCAATAGATGAATATGTCATGCATGTGAACAAAGTACTTGATGTCTTGAAAAAAGAGAAATTATTTTTAAAGATGTCGAAGTGTGAGTTTGGTAAGACTTCTTTAGTGTATTTGGGACACATTGTTGGAGGAGGTGAGTTGAAGATAAACCCTTCCAAAGTATAGGTCATTTGAATTGGCCCAAGCCCAATACAGTTACAGAGGTAAAAAGCTTTCTTGGGGCAACACAGTATTGGAGGAAATTCATTGCTAATTTTTCTTCCATTGCAGCTCCGTTACATGCATTGACAAGTGTCAAGAAAGTCTTTTATTGGGGAGATATGCATTAAAAAACATTTGAAGCTTTAAAGAAAAAGATAAGTTCAACACCAGAATTGGCTCTTTTGGATCTTAGACAACCATTTGAGATCCAAACAGATGCAAGTGATTATGCTATGGGAGCAGTTCTCATGCAACATGGTAAGCCTATTTCATTTCATTCTGAAATTTTTAATGGAGTTGTGACTAACTATCCCACCTATGACAGAGTTATATGCATTGGTACAAAGTGCAAAGAAATGGAAGCACTATTTGATGGGGAAAGCGACCATTATATATACCGACCATCAGCCATTGTAGTACTTACAATCACAGTCAAAGTTGTAGCAATCAAAACATTTCAGATGGATGAGATTTCTACAACAATTTCATTTGGTTATCAGGTACAAAAAGAGAATCTACAATAAGGTAGTTGATATGTGCTCTAGGCCTATTGTAAATTCATTTGTTATACTCAAGCACAATTCAGTTATGCATGAAAGTTACATTGAACAATATGCATATGATAGTGATTTTCAAGATGTATATGAAAGCTTGAGTCAAGGAAACCAAAATGAAGAGTTAGATTATCATGTGCATAACAGTTTGTTGTATCACTTGGGCAAGTTATGTATACCACATGGAGAAAGAAACAATATCATAAGGGAGGCACACACTTCATTAATTGCTGGACATTTAGGTGTAGGCAAGACAATAGCGAATCTCCAAAGGTATTGTTATTGGCCACTCATGATTGATAGCATATCTCGTTTTATTAGAGGATGTTCTTTATGTGTAATAAGTAAATCTAGTAATAGGACTTGGATTGTACACTCCACTTCCGGTTCCTTCACATCCTTGGGAGAGTATCTCAATGGATTTTGTAGGTGGTTTTCCAATGTCAAGGAAAGGTCATGAGTAATTGTATGTTGTGGTAGATAGGTTCAGCAAAATGTATCTTTTGATGCCATGTAAGAAAACAATTACAGTTGAAGAAATCGTTCATCTTTTCTTTCAAAATGTATGGGTTCATTTTGGTCTTTCTACTTCTATTGTAAGTGATCGAGATTCCTGGTTTGGTGGGAATTTTTGGTCAAAATTATGGGACATGATGGACACAAAGCTGAAGAAGAGTACAACATTTTATCCGCAAACAGATGGTCAGATCGAGGTGGTAAACAGGATAGTTATTCATCTTCTTAGAGGTTATTGTAGCAAAAATCCCAAGTTGTGGGATGAATAGTTGCATTACATTCAACATGCATACAACAAGGGAAAGCATTCTTCCACAAACACATCACCATTTGAGGCATGTCTTGGTTACTTGCCAAGATTGCCTTTGGACTTCATCTTTGAGAAAGATGTCGCTATAGATGGTCATAGTAACATAGATAAGGCAAGGAAGTTCATTGAGCAAATTCAATTGGTACATCACACAGTGCAATAACAACTTGAAAAGAGTCAAAGCAACTGTAATGCAAGGCATGATAAACACCGTGTTGATCACAAATTTCAGGTTGGAGATGAAGTTTGGTTATATATCAACAAAGAAAGATGCAAGGGGAAGGTAAAAAGCTGAAGCCAATCCGTTATGGTCCATTTAAAATTCTAGAAAAGATTGGTATTAATGCATTTAAGCTAGATTTGCCTCCTTATATGCAAATATAATCTGTCATTAATGTTGAGAATTTGAGATTGTTTGAGCCTCCTTTGATTGATGATCAATGAGACCATGTTCAGCTGCCATCAATAGATGATTTCTCGTCAGAATATCTTGATGAATTTCAGCAAGATCTCATACTTGACAAAAGAATCAGAACTTCAAGGAGAGGAAATGTCGAATCCCTTAGAGTGGGACTCAAGGGACAAAATCCTTCCAAGGCAAAATGGATGGAGAGTGAAAGGGTGAGGGAGCAATACTCTCACCCACTGAACAATTGATAGTATCTTTTGGGTTCCAAAAGACTTATAGTGGGGAGGAATGATCAGAGGCTCAATATTTAGCTCAAAAATGAAAGTGCTCAGAAATGCTCCAAACTAGAACGACCAGATAAAGCTCGTCAGCAGGATTCCAACACAACTCATTTTATCAAAATCCGAGTTCGTATGAGTAAGTTATGGTCTGTTGTTCGTTTTCTCAAACAAGCAAAAATTGTGCAGAACAATGACAGACTGATGACTGGGCAGTATAGTCAGCACCTCAACGATCTTTAGGGAATATTCTCCAGATTTCAGCCAATGACACTGTGACAAGTGTCACAATCAGATTCGCCAATGTTGCTTGTGGAAATTGAAGTTCTCCTCCTAATCCTAAGTTTGAAATTTCTATCTATGGTGGATTATTAATTTTTATGGTGAATTTTTAGGAACCTTCTACAGATCTTGCAAAGGGAAAAGAAAGATGAAGATGCGATCCAACCTCCTTTGTATATAGAAGATGGAAATGAGGAGGAAAAAGAAGAAAGTGAAAAGGATCAATACAATCAAATATCATCATTATATGTAGGTGAAGTAGAAGATGATGATAATGAGCATTTCAATGCTGAAGCAGAAGAATCCCTGACTGAAAAAGAATTTGAGCAATACTGTAAACAATTTATTGATCATATGTAGGATGAATTACACAAAAAATATGATCTGAGATCAAGGAAAAGATCTAGATCGTTGAATAATGGTGAGGTGTCAGAAGATCAACTACCTCAACAGATGGCAGTTCCACATCAACCTAAAAAACAACTTGACAAAGGGAAGCAACAAATTGATTCAGTAACAAAAACTACTTTTCAACAAGGGGAGAGTTCACAAGGGAAGTCAAAAGGTGAGAATTTAAACAAAACTATTGTTTCATCTGAACAAATTTCACATTTGAATAAGAATAATGAAGATCTCGAGAAGTTAATAAAACCAAGTAATCCTTTTAATTTGACAAAAGAATTGGAGAAGATAAAGATACCAATTCTCTTGACAGAGATGGTCAAGACTCCAATGTATAAAAATAAGTTTTCAGATTTTATTAATCTTTCTCAAGCTGATAATGTGGCAGACACTGTGAATTTGCAAGAAGATAGACCAGTAGTGATGTTTGGTCCTCACGTGGAAGAGGTGGATTCATATACTCCTCCTTTCTACATTTCTTTATTGGTGCATTCTTTCATGCTACACAATTGTATGTTGGATTCGAGAGCTTCTCACAATTTAATTCATTTATCTGTAATAAAGCAGTTGAATTTACAAATCACCAAAACTTATAAAGATCTTTACTCATTTGATTCCAAAAAGGTTAAGTGTGTAGGATTGATTAAAGATATGGTTGTTTCATTGGCTCAAATTCCAGCCAGAAGCCTTGTGATGGATGTGGTGGTGGCAGATATCCCAACTCGTTTTGGGATGCTTCTTTCCAGATCTTGGAGGGTTAAGTTGGGAGGTGTTTTGAGATTGGATTTTACTTATGCCATAATACCAGTTTTGGGGGGAGAAGAGAGACGTTTATACAGAGAAACCAGGTTTGTGAAAACCGTTATTGAGGAGAATGCGAATAATTCTCCTGTCTACAGTTAGGAAAATGATGATTTGTACTGTTTCATGCTGCAAGAAGTTGCAGAAATTGCTGAAGATACTCAGGTGCAACTCCCTTCAGCAATTGAGAATAAAGAGCTGACATAAAATGGAGTCTGGAAACTTTATTTTTATGGTGCTTGTTCGAAAGATGGTACCGAAGCAGGTATTCTTTTAATCACTCTAAAGGGTCATTTAATGCCATTTTCATATAGATTAGAATTTGATTCTACAAACATTATCTCAGAATATGAAGCTCTGATTCTTGGGTTGCAAACTGCCAAACATTTAGGAGTACAAAATATATATGTTTTTGTAGATTCTAAATTAGTTGTTAAACATATTAAAAGTAATTGTCAGGCAAGACATCCATGATTAAGAACTTACATAAATGAATTGTGGGACTTGGTGGAAAATTTATTTCTTGCTTTTAATATACAATTTGTCCCTAGGGAAGGGAACAAACTGGCAAACTCTCTGGCAGTTGCAGCCAACACTTTTAAACCCCCTCTAAATCCTAGGTTGAGATATGAAATAGAAATCAGACACAAGCCTTCAATTCCAGATAATGTGAAGCATTGGCAGGTTTTTGAAGATGAAGAGCAGATTAAGGAGTTTTTGGAGATGATAGGAGATTTTTCTAATTTAGAAATTGACCAAGATGAAGATATTGGAAAGCAACAGTTTCTTTCAAAGGTTCAATTGGTAATTAGAAGATTTTGCAAGTCAAAGATAATGTAATACCAAAAGGATTGGTACCTCTGGAAAAATTATTTTATGTTGATGATGTTGCTAAGAATCCAAAGAAAGCAGACCTTGAAGAGGACTTAGAAGATTTTAATTTGGTTACAGATCAACAACCCAAGATGGTGAGATTGTTTAGAGGTGCTCCTGAAAATTTTAAGCAAAGATATATAAGCCTGTTTAAGAAGTTTGTTGATATTTTTGCATGCTCTTATGAATACTTAAAGACCTATGACACTAGTATCATCCAACACAAAATCCCTTTTAAGCTAGGGGTCAAAGCTTTTCGACAAAAGCTAAGGCAGATCAATTCTTTGCTGTTGCCTTCAATTGATAAAGAAGTTAATAAATTGTTATAGGCTAAAATAATTGTTCCTTTAAGGTATACAGACTAGGTGGAAAATCTTGTACCAGTAAGGAAAAATAATGGTGAAATACGGTTATGTGTGGATTTCAGAAATTTGAATAGGACATCTTTGAATGATAATTATCCTTTGCCCAAGATGCACCACATTTTATAATAAGTAACAGGGTCATATAGATTATCCATGATTGATGGTTTCTTTGGCTACAATCAGATTGTAGTAGAGAAAGAGGATCAGAAGAAAATAACATTTACAACTCCTTGGGGCACATTCATGTATGCCAAAATGCCTTTTAGATTGATGAATGTTGGTGCCACATTCCAGAGAGCTATGGATATAGCATTTGTAGGAGAAAAATATAAGTTTGTGGTGATTTATATAGATGATATCACTGTGTTTTCTAAATCAGATTAAGAACATTTGGAGCATCTACACCAAACCTTTGAGAAGTGTATAAGGTATGGTTTATCTTTAAACCCAAAGAAATCTCACTTTGCTTTGAAGGAGGGAAATTTGTTGGGACATATTGTTTCAAAAGGAGTGAAGATAGACCCTATGAGAGTAGAAGCAATAGGTGAGATACCTTTTCCAAGAAATAAGAAAGAGATTCAGATTTTTCTTGGGAGAATAAACTTCCTCAGGAGGTTTGTTCCAAATTATGCTGAAATTGTCAAAGAGATCACTGATATGCTGAAGCAAGGAGCATAGGTGAAGTGGAATGCATCTGCAAGGGATTAATTTTCAAGAATTAAAGTAGCTTTGCAAGAAGCTCTTGTGTTGATAAGTCCTAATTATGAAAAGCCTTTCCAGATTTTTTTCCTTTGCTTTTGACTGTACTATTGCAATTGTACTTTTGCATAAGAATGAGGAGCAGAGAGAACAATCTGTAGCCTTTTTTAGTAAAGTATTGAGGGATGCCAAACTAAAATATAATATTTTAGAAAAGCAGTCTTATGCCTTGGTTAAGTCCCTCAAAGCTTTCCGAGTTTATATTCTTTAGTCCTAGGTGATTGCATATGTGCCAAATGTTGCTGTTAAGGATGTTTTGGTTCAGAGTGATGTTGAAGGTAAAAGGGGTAACTGGATAACAAGGATACAAGAATATGGTTTAGACATAAAACCAAAAAAACTAATAAAGGGTCAAGGTTTGGCTAAAATTATGACAGAAACAAATTTCAAGCTTTGGGAATTAACCTGTTAGCTGAAGTTGAAGAGAAAGAAGACGGTGGTGAACAAACAAAGTCTAAATCAAGTGATAAAATTCAATAGAAATTCTTGTGTTCTGAATGGTACAAAGATATTGTGCATTAATTGTGTTTTCTTTGCTATCCTCCTACCATGAACAGAACAAAATACAGGGCTCTGAAAGTAAAGGCTCAAAAGTATGTGATTGTAGATGGAAAGTTATATTGGAGAGATCCAATGGGTATCTTGCTCCTTTGCCTAACAGAGGGATAAGCTGTTGAAACAATCAAAGAATACCATGGTAGCCTGTGTGGAGGTCATTATAGTTGGAAGATTACAACTCATAAAATTTTGACCGTTGGTTTCTACTGGCCTTATTTATTTTCAGATGTTTATAAATCAATGAAGAATTGCCAAAAATGCCAAACTTTTGTTGAGAAGGAGTTGGCGCCACTTCCTTTAATTCTTGTGTTCATAGAAGAACCTTTAAGGCAATGGGGACTAGATTTTGTTGGAGAAATTAACCCACCATCTAGTGGTCAATGCAGGTGGATCTTGACAGGGACAAATTATTTTAAAAAGTGGGTTGAAACAGTCCCAACAAGAAAGGCAAATGACTTGGTGGTGATGAAATTTCTAGAAGAAAATATTTTCAGTAGGTTTGGTTGTCCAAATAAGTTAGTAACTGATAATGCCTAAGTTTCTAAATCTGCTAAATTGATTGATTTTTTCCAAAAATACAATGTTATCTTATCACATTCAACTGCTTACCATCCTCAAGGGAATTGGTTAGCAAAAGCTTCAAATAAGACATTGGTAAGGATTTTGAAGAAGAGAATAGAAGAGAATAAGAAAGGTTGGGATTCAAATTGAAGTTTTCTCTCTGGGCAAGTCGAGTAACTACTAGAAGATAAACTGGCAAGTCACCATTTGAGTTGGTGTATGGTATTGAAGCATTGTTCCCTAGCCAGCTGATAAACCCTGTGGTAGCATTGATTCAAGATGTCTTGGAGGAACCAAGTTATTTAATTAGAAGAATGAACAGGTTGGTGGAGCTGAATGAAAGTAGAGATAAGGTCAGAGAAAATCTATTCAACTATCAAGAGAAGATGAAAACAATTTTTGATAGAAAATCCAAAGATGTTCTTTTCCGGATAGTTGATCTTATTTTAAGATGAGATGCCAGAAGGGAAGATAAAGTTAAGGATGGGAAATTTGACCTCCTTTGGTATGGTCCTTTCAAGATTACTGAATCTAGAACCAATAATATTTTTTTCTTGGAAAATTTGGATGGTGAAACACTTCCATTAGCAATGAATGGGCAATATCTCAAGCACTATTTCCAACATTGAAGTTTTGTTTTATCATTGTACATACCTGTTTGATCATTTTACATAGGTCGGTGAGTAACTCATTGCAATGTGGAAGTCACCTTTTGACTCCATGCCCGAAGTGAAGGCGCTAATCTGTGGTTCTTAGTGTTCTTTTCCAAAAAAAAAAACACTATTTGTAGGTGGAGCTAGATTTTGTGGCTTGTTTTAAACTTTTTTCTATTGTTGTATATAGGAGATTATGTCCTTTGAAAAAAAAATGCTTAAAATAAAATTTTGAAAAAAGATGTACTAAACAGTGGTCGGAGTAAATGTGACAGGAAGTGGGACTACATTTGTCGCATTATGTTTAAAAAACGCGCAAGTTGCACTGTAGGGACCACCAGCTAAAAGTATTTCCCACGATGGAGCGTGAGAAGCATCACAAAATGATCGGAGATGAAATGGTGAGGTGCCTCTGCTGGAATATTTGACCCCCACCAGTTGAATGGAATGAGCGGCCTAGATCAACTGTGGGGGCACGAATCTAAGATCAGTTCCATACTACGGAGTCCCCCGCAGTGACGACAACGAATGGCCCACGACGGCAATAAGCGAGCCAACTGTTCCTCCACGTCATCCCTCCATATCACATCATCTGTCCCATCACACATTCCATCAGTCATTATGCTTCAGTATAACATTTTCCCGGCTAGTCATCCCTTTGTCTATGAAATGGAATTTTGTCCTCATTGTGTCCACATCCACTTCCAAAAGCTAAAAGATCTCCAACATCTGTACCAGCATCCAGGTCATCAAACTACCTCAAAAAATCCAGGTAACTCATGCAACTGTCCTTAAAATTGTTCAAAATATTAAAGAAAAACGTCATGGCTGGGTCTTCTGCTCACATTCCATTAATGGAAAAAGAAATAGATATTGTAGATATTGTCTACACAATAGAATAACTACTTTTTTATTAGCATGTCATCTTAAACTAGTGAAAATTATCCATTTACTCTTCTTTGATTAAATTTGGAGTCCTATCAGTTTTTGTGCCATATAATTACATGTTTCCAGAGTTTATCCACTCGTTAGTTTCTGCCATGTATCCTCAAAAGTGTTTTGTTATGAACCAAATGGGAGAAAATGTCTTCCAAGTGTCAGCTCAGTTAATTAGGCAGTCTTTTTTCTTTCCTTTTGCACAGTCATATGTGAGTTTTACCGAAGAATCCCTCTCCACATACTTTCAAGAAATGCCCGGACCTGAGTTTACCTAAATTGTGTTTTATTTAATGTCTGAAAAGGCAAAGTTTTCCATAGATTTAGAAAAATATCCTTTGAGCCTCTTTGCTGAATATGTAAGGTCAGTTCTTCATATTTTGGCTAAAATCCTGGGTAAAGAAGATGCTGAAATGGTGGATAAGTCAATTATGGGAATGTTTGATTTAATGATGAAGCCTGGGGTGGTTTTAGATATTCCCACCTATTTGGAGAATGCTGTAAATAATCAATTTATGAGTTTATCAATCATTGGTAGTTTTAGATTTCCAGCTTTGGTCACCTATTTGTTTCTTTACAGTCATGTAGGCAACTTTACTCATGTGGGGTTAAATATTGTGGATGTGAATAAGAATAAGCAATCAGTGGTCTTTTGGACAAACCTAGTAAGAAAGGAGGTGGGAAATGAAGGCCTATTTGAGTTTACCTCTTCTTTTCTTCCTATTTTATATTCAGTTATGAATGGGGCATCTGCACCAAGGTTGTTTCCTGAAGCTCAGTATTTTATGAAATTGAGCAAAGATGTAAGATATGGAGATTGGTTTGCTCATGAAAGTTATACTGAAATTAGATTGTTTAGAGCTGATATAGAACCTTTCAAGCTACCAATTTTTGTTCCCATGAGGATGTTTTCCTTGGAGTTCATCAGGCAAGGTCTTAAAGTTGATCAGGTTCATTTTGTGCCAGTGAAGAAGGGTCATTTGTTCAAATTACCTAGGAGAGTAGGGCCATTCACTGTAAACACTAGACAAGCCGTAGAAGAAGCTCACAAAATGCTGATTGATATGCATTTGTCATTAGAGGAGAAATGGGCTTATGACCCATATCATTGTTGAACCCTGTGTTACACTGATTCACCCCCCCCTCTCAGTTTAACTAAGGGTTCAACAATTGGTATCAGAGCAGGTTCCTTTGGTGTAAGCTTAAAGGCTTGAAGGAGATCTGGTTGAGTCATGGACTATCAAATTGTACCTGTGTTAAATACAACAAACTTTCCTGAATGGAGAGATAAGGTTAAAACATGTTTAATGGCTAATGAACCTGAGGTATGGAAGCTTGTTTGTGATGGTTACTGCTCAGACTCCCCCACGGTGAAAGAACAACAGAGGAATGCCAAGGAAAAATGTGTGATATATAACAGTCTTCATAACAAGGACTTTGGGTTGATAATGGATCTAGACTCTGCAAAAGAAATTTGGGACAGATTGCATTTCGTGCATGGAGTAGACACTGAGGATTGCATTGTCAAGAAGGAGAAGAAAATTAAGAAGAAGAAAAATTCATGTCAAAAGGAAAATGTTTAAACACATGAGGTACCTGCTAGTGTGAATGGTAGTAAGAACCATGGAATTTGGTACCAAGAAAAGGCCAGAATAGACACAAATTTCTCAAGCCGAATGAGAAAGATCAAAGAATGAAAACAAAGACCTTAAGACATTGGTGCAAATATGATGAGAGAGAATATGAAGATAAGAAAGAAATTATGGACTCCAAGACGCCTGAAGAAGTAAAGAAAGTAGAAGACACTCAGCGTAATAAAATGAGTAGAAAAGTTAGGAATGTGAAAGATTGGAAGAAGAAGTAGTGAGCCTGAGAAAGAATTTAGAATTGTATAGACCAACATATACTATGAAGAATTGTGATATGCGTTGAATAACCCTGTGGGCCCGAGTTATTCAATTAAGTGATTTATTCAAATGTTAAATGGGTTGGAGTTCAATAGAGAAAAGAAATAACTAGACCGGTGCGCTCGATGATGGATATGTTGCAGAGCATTATATAAAAGGGCTAATTCTAAGGTTCGAATATCAAAATAATAATGCCGAGAAAGAACATTAATTGCTTGAAATAATAGAAGGAGAGAACCTTGCATAGAGGACATATATTGGGTTTATAACCATGGCGATATTAAAGCCTCCGCATTCAGTTATTTAAACTGCCAGTAAAGGAAACCAAAGCGTTGGAATTTGCTCAGATTTAAAGTCAGCAGTTATATATACTGTAACACAGCTATATGTATACAGCAGACACACAATCACGGTGAATAGGAATATGCACAGGAATGAACTTGACAGGTGTACATGCGCAGGTGCACAGAGTAGCAGTAAATAGAGTATGTAGAACAGTTTCTTAACAGCAGCAGAAAAAGACAAAACCAGCAAAGCCAAAGGCCAGAAAATGGGCTGAGTGAAATTGTTTTTATGTAACCGAAAAGGTGAAATGTAAATGTTTTAATTGATTTATATTAAGTTGGAAACGTTGTCATTGATGGCAAAGTGAGATGACAAAGGAGGACACTGAAACATCACCCAAGGAGTTAGTAGAAAAGCAAAAAGATATGGGCTTATGACCTATATCATTGTTGAACCCCGTGTTAAACCGATTCACCCCTCTCAGTTTAACTAAGGTTTCAACAATTGGTATCAGAGCAGGTTCCTTTGGTGTAAGCTTAAATGCTTGAAGAATATCTGGTTGAGTCATGGACTATCAAAATGTACCTGTGTTAAATACAACAAACTTTCCTAAATGGAGATGAAGCTGAGGTTAAAACAGGTTTAATGGTTGATGAACCCGAGGTATGGAAGCTTGATTGTGATGGTTACTGCTCAGAATCCCCGGTAGTGAAATAACAATAGAGGAATGCCAAGGAAAAATGTGTGATATATAACAGTCTTCATAACAAGGACTTTGAGTTGATAATGGATCTAGACTCTGCAAAAGAAATTTGGGACAGATTGCATTTCATGCATGGAGTAGACACTGAGGATTGCATTGTCAAGAAGGAGAAGAAAATTAAGAAGAATAAAAATTCATGTCAAAAGGAAAATGTTCAAACACATGAGGTACCTACTAGTGTGAATGGTAGTAAGAACCATGAAAAAATTGCAGCTGAAGAAAAGGCCAAACTAGACACAACCTTGACTGAAATAGAAAGACTAAAGAATGAAAACAAAGACCTTAAGACATTGGTGCAAATATGTGATGAGAGAGAATATGAAGATAAGAAAGAAATTATTGGCCTGAAGACATAGCTTGAAGAAGCAAAGAAAGTAGAAGACACTCTGCTGCAACAAATGAGAGAGAAAAGTCAGGAATGTGAAAGATTGGAAGAAGTAGTGAGCCTGAGAAAGAGTTTAGAATTGTATAGACCAACATATACTATGAAGAATTGTGATATGCATTGAATAACCTCGTGGGCCTGAGTTATTCAATTAAGTGATTTATTCAAATGTTAAATGGGTCAGAGTTCAACAGAGAAAAGAAATAACTAGACCGGTGTGCTCGATGATGGATATGCCGCAGAGCATTATATAAAAGGGTTGATTCTAAGGTTCGAATATCAAAATAATAATGCCGAGAAAGAACATTAATTGCTTGAAATAATAGAAGGAGAGAACCTTGCATAGAGGACATATATTGGGTTTATAACCATGGCGATATTAAAGCCTCCGCATTCAGTTATTTAAACTGCCAGTAAAGGAAAGCAAATCGTTGGAATTTGCCCAGATTTAAAGTTAGCAGTTATATATATTGTAACGTAGCTATATGTATATAGCAGACACACAATCACGGTGAACAGGAATATGCACAGGAATGAACTTGACAGGTGTACATGCGCAGGTGCACAGAGTAGCAGTAAATAGAGTATGCAAAACAGTTTCTTAACAGCAGCAGAAAAAGACAATACTAACAAAGCCAAAGGCCAGAAAATGGGCTGAGTGAAATTGTTTTTATGTAACCGAAAAGGTGAAATGTAAATGTTTTAATTGATTTATATTGTTGGAAATGTTGTCATTGATGGCAAAGGAGATGACAAAGGAGGAGCACCTGAAACATCAGCCAAGGAGCAGAGGAAGCAAAAAGATATGGGCTTATGACCCATATCATTGTTGAACCCTATGTTAAACTGATTCACCCCCCCCCCCTCTCAGTTTAACTAAGGGTTCAACAATTGGTATCAGAGCAGGTTCCTTTGGTGTAAGATTAAAGGCTTGAAGGAGATCTGGTTGAGTCATGGACTATCAAAATGTACCTGTGTTAAATACAACAAACTTTCCTGAATGGAGAGATAAGGTTAAAACAGGTTTAATGGCTGATGAACCTGAGGTATGGAAGCTTGTTTGTGATGGTTACTGCTCATACTCCCCCACGGTGAAAGAACAATAGAGGAATGCCAAGGCAAAATGTGTGATATATAACAGTCTTCATAACAAGGACTTTGAGTTGATAATGGATCTAGACTCTGTAAAAGAAATTTGGGACAGATTGCATTTCATGCATGGAGTAGACACTGAGGATTGCATTGTCAAGAAGGAGAAGAAAATTAAGAAGAAGAAAAATTCATGTCAACAGGAAAATATTCAATCAAATGAGGTACCTGGCAGTGTGAATGACAGTAAGAACCATGAAGAAATTGCAGCTGAGGAAAAAGCCAAACTTGACATAGCCTTGACTGAAATAGAAAGACTGAAGAATGAAAACAAAGACCTGAAGACATTGGTGCAAATATGTGATGAGAGAGAATATGAAGATAAGAATGAAATTATTGGCTTGAAGACACAACTTGAAGAAGCAAAGAAAGTAGAAGACACTCTGCTGCAACAAATGAGAGAGAAAATTCAGGAATGTGAAAGATTGGAAGAAGAAGTAGTGAGCCTGAGAAAGAATTTAGAATTGTATAGACCAACATATACTATGAAGAATTACAATATGCGTTGAATAACCCTGTGGTCCCCAATTATTCAATTAAGTGATTTATTCAAATGTTAAATGGGTCGGAGTTCAATAGAGAAAAGAAATAACTAGATCGGTGCGCTCGATGATGGATATGTCGCAGAGCATTATATAAAAGGGCTGATTCTAAGGTTCGAATATCAAAATAATAATGCCGAGAAAGAACATTAATTGCTTGAAATAATAGAAGGAGAGAACCTTGCATAGAGGACATATATTGGGTTTATAACCATATCGATATTAAAGCCTCCGCATTCAGTTATTTAAAATGCCAGTAAAGGAAACCAAAGCGTTGGAATTTGCCCATATTTAAAGTCAGTAGTTATATATATTGTAACGCAGCTATATATATACAGGAGACACACAATCACGGTGAACAGGAATATGCACAGGAAAGAAATTGACAGGTGTACATGCACAGGTGCACAGAGTAGCAGTAAATAGAGCATGCAGAACAGTTTCTTAACAGCAGCAGAAAAAAGACAAAACCAACAAAGCCAAAGGCCAGAAAATGGGCTGAGTGAAATTGTTTTTATGTAACCGAAAAGGTGAAATGTAAATGTTTTAATTGATTTATATTGTTGGAAATGTTGTCATTGATGGCAAAGGAGATGACAAAGGAGGAGCACCTGAAACATCACCAAGGAGCGTAGGAGCAAAAGGATATGGGCTTATGACCCATATCATTGTTGAACCTCGTGTTAACTGGACCCCCCCCCCCTCTCAATTTAACTAAGGGTTCAACAATTGGTATCAGAGCAGGTTCTTTTGGTGTAAGCTTAAAGGCTTGAAGGAGATTTGTTTGAGTCATGGACTATCAAAATGTACCTGTGTTAAATACAAAAAACTTTCTTGAATGGAGAGATAAGGTTAAAACAAATTTAATGGTTGATGAACCTGAGGTATGGAAGCTTGTTTGTGATGGTTACTGCTCATACTCCCCCACGGTGAAAGAACAACAGAGGAATGCCAAGGCAAAATGTGTGATATATAACATTCTTCATAACAAGGACTTTGAGTTGATAATGGATCTAGACTCTGCAAAAGAAATTTGGGACAGATTGCATTTCATGCATGGAGTAGACACTGAGGATTGCATTGTCAAGAAGGAGAAAATCGGAAGAATACAGTTGCGATTATTGCATCGGGTCTTTCACAAGGGCAACAATCGCATCAGAACAAATACATCAATTGCAATCAGAAGAATTTAATTGTGATTAATCGTGACTTCACGCTGTTACGGTGCATGTTAACATATGTGAAAAGCGAAGATTTATTGTTGGTTTGTTATGTATAGACCAACATATACTATGAAGAATTGTGATATGCGTTGAATAACCCTGTGGGCCCGAGTTATTCAATTAAGTGATTTATTCAAATGTTAAATGGGTCGGAGTTCAATAGAGAAAAGAAATAACTAGACCGGTGCACTCGATGATGGATATGCCGCAGAGCATTATATAAAAGGGTTGATTCTAAGGTTCGAATATCAAAATAATAAGGTCGAGAAAGAACATTAATTGCTTGAAATAATAGAAGGAGAGAACCTTGCATAGAGGACATATATTGGGTTTATAACCATGGCGATATTAAAGCCTCCGCATTCAGTTATTTAAACTGCCAGTAAAGGAAACCAAAGCGTTGGAATTTGCCCAGATTTAAAGTCAACAGTTATATATATTGTAACGCAGTTATATGTATATAGCAGACACACAATCACGGTGAATAGGAATATGCACAGGAATGAACTTGACAGGTGTACATGCGCAGGTGCACATAATAGCAGTAAATAGAGTATGCAGAACAGTTTCTTAACAGCAGCAGAAAAAGACAAAACCTACAAAGCCAAAGGCCAGAAAATGGGTTGAGTGAAATTGTTTTTATGTAACCAAAAAGGTGAAATGTAAATGTTTTAATTGATTTATATTGTTGGAAATGTCATTGATGGAAAAGGAGATGACAAAGGAGGAGCACTCAAATATCACCTAAGGAGCGAGGAAGCAAAAAGAGGGGTAGTAGAGACAAAAGAGAAGTAAGGGAGCAACATCAAAGAAGTAGCAAAGGCAACAGAGAGAGCATAAGACAAGTAGCAGAGACAAGAAAGAGAGTACCAGAGATATCAAAGAAGCACAGTAGAGGTAGCAAGGCAAGATGTATGGGACATTAGAAGAGGGCCATTTAATACAGATTCAGAGAGACAAAGAAAGCATGAAGATTGAAGGACCAAGGAGCTTACTGGCGTAGGTTTATTTATGTATTAGGGGTTTAATACAGTTTTCAGATGAATGCTGGAGAGAGGTTAGAATTAGAAGTAGACCTGGAATAAAATCTGCATGAAGAATTCTGTGTGGACATGCCTTGAATTTCCTAGAAATCATGCCTTCAACCCAGTTTGGAGTATTGGAAGCATAAAAAATTAAGAGACGGTCGAGCAATAGAGGCAGAGGTCAAGCAATAGAGGCACAACGAAGGCAGAGGTAGAGATGAAATGGTATGTATGCCGTGGGTCCAATGTTGTTTTAAATATTGATGGTTGGATTTTTATTTAAAGTTTTGATATAAGAATATAAGTTAAGGTGGGCCCGGATTAACTGTTGCGTTAATGGTTAGTGATAAACTTTAGACAAAGAATTATTTCATTATAAGCAAGGTGAGTTAAAATAACTCTGGAGCCCGAAAGGTTATATTACTACATATATTAGTGCTGGGCTTAAGTATGATCCAAAGACTTAATATAATATTGACGGAGAACATTATATGTAGTGTGAGACCCCCCTACATAAAATTACAAGAATCATTACCCAAGCTGGAGGATACATAAACATAAATTCCGAGAATCATTACCCCAGCTGGAGGATACAATAAAGGCGGAAGCGGAAGCTTATATATATGCAGTGCGTTACATATATTGCGCCTTATACACAAAGGTCCAAAGCATATATATATAAATTTATATGGAGCGCTTTATGGACAAGGGACCAAAGGTATAATACAAGGCATATGTTTCATATTATTGAGCCCGAGATCAAAAGAACCAAAGGTAACAAAGCCTTATATGGTGGGACCCTTTCCCAATCGCATCGGAAAATTGACAGCGGAATAGGTTAACAACATGTTGCAATTGCAATTGAGTTCCGGACCCGATGGGTTTATAAACCACGATTGATATATGTTTGAGTTCCGGTAAACAATGTTACATCGCATCGGAGAAAAGTGTGGCAGCGAAGCATGACAATAGAAGTTGCGATTGCGATTGAAGTTCCAGACCCGATATGGTTTAAATAATGATTCATATATGTTTGAGTTCTGGAGATTTGATAGATTGTGGGACCCTCATCCAATCGCATCAGAGAAACTTGGCTGTGGAACATGTAAACAAAAATTGCGATTGCGATTGAGTTTCGGACCCGATGGGCATATAAACTGTAATTCATACATGTTTGAGTTCCTATAAACAGTGATTGATCACATCAGAGCATCAGAGCATAGGAATATTGGAACATGCAACTAAAAGTTGCGATTGCGATTAATCGCAATCGGAGTAATCGCATCGCATCAGAGCATAAGAATATCGGAACATGCAAATGCAAATTGCGATTGCGATTGAGTTCCGGACCCGATGGGCGTATAAACTGTGAGTTTATAGGTTTGAGTTCCGGCCTAATCGCATCGACACATTTAAATGAATAGTGGTCAATCGCATCGGAGTAAAAGTAGGACATCGGAACATATGAGAGTTGCGATTGCGATTAATCGCATCGGAACTATCACAATCGGAAGAACTCGAAAAAGCGTTTCATCGCATCGACATTTCAACGTAAACAATGTTTCATCGCATCGGCATTTGATCGCAATCGGAAGAATACAATTGCGATTATTGCATCGGGGCTTTCACAAGGGCAACAATCGCATCGGAACAAATACATCAATCGCAATCAGAAGAATTCAATTGCGATTAAACGCATCGGCTGTTGAAGGCGTCGTATATGTTAACATATGTGAAAAGCGAAGATTTATTGTTGGTTTGTTATGTATAGACCAACATATACTATGAAGAATTGTGATATGCGTTGAATAACCCTGTGGGCCCGAGTTATTCAATTAAGTGATTTATTCAAATGTTAAATGGGTCGGAGTTCAATAGAGAAAAGAAATAACTAGACCGGTGTGCTCGATGATGGATATGCCGCAGAGCATTATATAAAAGGGTTGATTCTAAGGTTCGAATATCAAAATAATAATGCCGAGAAAGAAAATTAATTGCTTGAAATAATAGAAGGAGAGAACCTTGCATAAAGGACATATATTGGGTTTATAACCATGGCGATATTAAAGCCTGCGCATTCAGTTATTTAAACTGCTAGTAAAGGAAACCAAAGCGTTGGAATTTGCCCAGATTTAAAGTCAACAGTTATATATATTGTAACGCAGCTATATGTATACAACAGATACAATCACGGTGAACAGGAATATGCACAGGAATGAACTTGACATGTGTATATGCGCAGGTGCACATAGTAGCAGTAAATAGAGTATGCAGAACAGTTTCTTAACATCAGCAGAAAAAGACAAAACCAGCAAAGCCAAAGGCCAGAAAATGGGCTGAGTGAAATTGTTTTTATGTAACGGAAATGGTGAAATGTAAATGTTTTAATTGATTTATATTGTTGTGATGCATTGGCAAGTCTCCGGAAGAGAACAAATATCCCACTGTAATGTTAAATTGGCACCTACAATTATATTTTATGAATGGGTGGATAAAAGAGATGAGAAGGCAGAAGGCAAAGAGACATGGCTGTCCATTTCGAATTCCCAGTATAATACAAACAACCATGAAGCTATTTTGTATAAAACAAGGTAATATCCAAGGGGAGGATGTTACGAAAACAGAGTGAGAGAAGAAGAGAGTGTGCAACAGAATTGAAGAGAGTTGAAGAGAATAAGAAAGCTGCAAGAGGTTAGAGAGAGTGAATATAGAGAATGCAGAGTACGGAATTGAGGCAGAGAAGATAAGAAGAAGGAGGAGCAGAACAAGATGTTGTGAAAAGTCAGAGAATGCAGAAATGAAGCAGTGAGGCAGAGTAGAAGGAGGAGTTGAGCAAAGAAGAAGGAGAAGCTGATAGTGAATCTGAGAAGATGCAGAAATGATATAAGGATAGATATGAGGACTGTTGAACAACAGAAAGAGATGCTACAGAACAGAGCTGATATCTGAGGTAAATCAACAAACATTTCTTTTGATAAATTGAGGAAGCTGGAGCTTCCCTATCAAGTTGAAGCTTAATAGCTGTCAGTTGTAGCTGACTGAGGTTGGAGCCTCCTGTAGGTTGGTGCCTGCAGAAAATTGAAGGGAGTTGGAGCTTCCTTGCAAGTTGTAGCTTGTAGAATTGAGGTTGGAGCCTCCTCTAGGTTGGTGCTTGCAGAAAAACAGTGGTGAGAAGGAGTTGGAGCTTGCCTTTGCATCACGACAATAATAAGATGTGGTTTTCTCCCTTTATGGGTTTCCACTTATATCTGGTGTCTCTGTGCATGATGTTTATGTGTTGATCTGGTTTATATCATCTGCTTAATACTTACTTCTCTCATATTAAGTCTAATGTTACATTATATTAATGCTTGCTGCTCACATTCTAAGATTACTCACATGTTAAGTTGAACATGAAATGAAGGTTTAAACAAGTGTTAATTAAAAAGTTTTAAAAGTCCATGAATGTGTTAAACTGATTCACCCCCCCCCCTCTCAGTTTAACTAAGGGTTCAACAATTGGTATCAGAACAGGTTCCTTTGGTGTAAGCTTAAAGGCTTGAAGGAGATCTGGTTGAGTCATGGACTATCAAAATGTACCTGTGTTAAATACAACAAACTTTCCTGAATGGAGAGATAAGGTTAAAATAGGTTTAATGGCTGATGAACCTGAGGTATGGAAGCTTGTTTGTGATGGTTACTGCTCAGACTCCCCCACGGTGAAAGAAAAATAGAGGAATGCCAAGGAAAAATGTGTGATATATAACAGTCTTCATAACAAGGACTTTGAGTTGATAATGGATCTAGACTCTGCAAAATCAATTTTGGGATAGATTGCATTTCATTCATGGAGTAGACACTGAGGATTTCATTGTCAAGAAGGAGAATAAAATTAAGAAGAAGAAAAATTCATGTCAAAAGGAAAATGTTCAAACACATGAGGTACCTGCTAGTGTGAATGGTAGTAAGAACCATGAAGAAATTGCAGCTGAAGAAAAGGCCAAACTAGACACAGCCTTGACTGAAATAGAAAGACTAAAGAATGAAAACAAAGACCTTAAGACATTGGTGCAAATATGTGATGAGAGAGAATATGAAGATAAGAAAGAAATTATTGGCCTGAAGACACAGCTTGAAGAAGCAAAGAAAGTAGAAGACACTCTGCTGCAACAAATGAGAGAGAAAAGTCAGGAATGTGAAAGATTGGAAGAAGAAGTAGTGAGCCTGAGAAAGAATTTAGAAAAAGCCCAAAGAGAACTATTAATGAATGCACCTCTAATGAAAAGCACTGGACAATTGGACAATATGCTAAATGCTCAAAGATCACCTCTCATAAAGGCAGGCTTAGGATATGTAGGAGAAACCAATCAGTCCAAAACAAAATATAACAAGAAAATCATTTTTGTAAAAGCTGAAACATCTCAGCAAATTCCTACAGAAGCAGAAACTAGTAGGAACATGAGTTGCAAAGAAACAAATAGAATCAAGCAACAACATGAAAAGACAGAGAATGAGAGGATGAAACAGTCAGCTGAAAAAGGCCCATACACTTATGAGGGTGAATTGAATAAATTTGGAAGATGTCAAAGAAGGTTCTTTCCTCCTATGGGAAGTATCACTTGTTTTTCCTGCCACAAACCTGGACATACTGCAGCATATTGTAAGACAAAGCCAATCCAGTCCAACCAACAAAGGATGTAGAAAAAGAGAAGAACCCCTCAAACAAGCAAATGGAAAAGACAATCTTCCACCAGGTACACAAACTATTTCCATGGCTACTGTTATGCATGCAGTAATTTTGGACATAAATCTGTTGAATGTAAATTGTATTAAAAAAGGGGAGAAAAGTATTGTACATCAGCTCAAACATACCTTGGTAGAATAAGATGTTATGTATGCCTCAAGCTTGGTCACAAAGCAAAAGACTGCAAACTGCCATATACATTAAAGAGCTCTAGACAGAGGATGGAATCAAAACAGATCAATCAAAACTATGAATAAAAAAGAAGAGCAGACATTATGAAGAACCCCAATAAAGTATGGAAGGAAAATAGAAAGGGGGAGCCTGTTACCTCAATAACATAATGAATCCATCATAGGCTCAGGGGGAGCTGCTTTAGGAAGCAAAGAAAATATCTAATCAGTGAAAAATATGAAGCAACATCCCAGGGGGGAGAGCAGTTCATAAATAGTCCCCATGAAAGTAGTCTGAGAAGAGCTCCTTGGAATATGACCTTGGAATATGAACAACCATGAGATCAGGAAGGGAAAGGAAATTCCTCTAAAAGAGAACTATAGAGGAAGAAGATCATCTGAAGTATTAAGTAGCTGATAGATTGATGGAAGAAGAGAAGACAACAAGAAGCCATGATGATAGAGGAAACATCAGCAATGAACATGTAAGCTAAGAAGATATCAACACTTTAAAGGATGATCACATAATGTATCTTAATGCTAGAATTAACAATGAACCCCATTAAGAATGATGAGTAAGAAAGGTGCCTATCATCAGTTTATTACATCTCTCATCTACAAAAATTCCACTTGGAGGAATGCAGTTAAGCGAGTAATAAATATTTGAGTAATCAGCCCATGAAGATACATAGAAAATGAATTGAAGATGTCTTCCTGAAGATCTTTATATTAGAACTGTTGAATTGATTTTTAAAGCGACAATGATTCTTAAGCAGTCCTAGAAAGGAAAGTGCAGTGACATTCTGTTAAACCAGAATGACAGAATAAGAAAATGGTTAATAATGATAAGATCAGTTTCAAGATATTGATGACTGTTGGTGTGAACAATGGAAAGCTCAATAGTAGAATTTATGAAGGATGTCTTAATTATGGATTCATGTGCAAGATAAAGTCAAATCTCTGCATATTTTATCAAGGTAATATCAATTGGTACTTGGTACGAGCAGCACGTCTATCAACTGAATATCAGGTGTTATCAATGGAGCAGTAGTATGGTACAGGTCCTCAGGATCAAAGGATTATGGCAAAAGAACCTCAAGGTAATATTCCTAGTATTATCTGCATTCAGCATGAAAAGGTCAGTAGCAGAGCAAAAATAACATTATCTTGCTTACACTTGAAGTAGTATATTGAGCATTGAAGCAATATTTTCTTCTATATATAATTTCATGCCTTCCTGAAGTTGGTACATGTATATCTTTAAGGCATCTTTCTTAAGATCAGTTACAAAACTGTGTGAAGTCTGTTTGCTGAGTTTTCAATTAAACATCTTGAATATGCTCGTGTGAAAGTTCATCCTGATAGAACAGTCAAAGTATCTGAAGAATAAAGGACTAGCTGTGATTACCATATGAAGCTTAAAAGTTTTTTTTTAAATCATCTAAATCCTACTTCAGCACTTGCTGGTAATTCACCTTTAAATGAGAGATTGATCATAAACATACATACCTCCTTATGCCATAAATGAATTGCATGGTTGATAAGTGATATTGGCAAATACATTGAATGCATCCTACCTCAAGGTATTGTTTTGAAAGTACATTATGCAAGCAGTAAAGGCATTTGAGCTCTTAGATCAAATTCTGGTTAATTCATTGATCACATCTGTAACAAGAACCTTCAGCTATTAAGGATAATATCAACATCCTAGCTCATATCATCACCAACAGGCAGGAAAGGTGTACCGCAACAATAAAGGATACGTTGGCTTCATCATAATTGAACAAATGCTGTACTGCAGATGAGTATTGTAGAAGAAGACATATTCCATCTACAATATTCCTCAATAGAAATGTATTGGCACACTACATCAGACAGAGACTGTATGTTTATTCAAGTTCAATTATCCCCAAAGTGTTCTCTCAACAAGTCTTGTACACCAGTCTGGAGCAGCAAGGTACAAAGTCAGAAGAAGAAGGCCTAAACACATATCAGAGAGAGGAAATGCAAAGACAGAATCTACACTGAGAAATGTGCAACCCTTTGCCATTGATGTCAAAGGGGGAGGAAAAGCATGTAATAGAAGAAAGGGTCTTCTAAAAGAAGCCAGGCAGAGAAAGACTTGGAGGAAGCATTGGATTATCGGTGGATGTGTGTTGTGTAACCAGCTCCAAAAATAGAAGAAAAGAGATATCAACGCATTAGAAATGAGCCACTTCGAGGGGGCAACCTCCAATACATTACATAAATGAACAATTCTTGGATGATACAATTTACAAAACCTCCTTTCTATATATAGGAGTCCATGGGGCCATAATGTAATCCTAGTGGGCCACAATGCAATCCTAGCCGACCTAACAATAATAATTTAAGGGCACAATAATAACAATATGGGGGTTACAGGGGTACAATAATAACAATAAGGGGTTACACTAACAACAATAAGGGACTATACTAGTAATATAGGGACCTAACATGCCCCTCTCCTTCAAAAAAGTGTTGTCCTCAACGCTTGAGTAGCTATGGGTGCTTCTATATAAAATTCTCATCCTCCCATGTAGAATCTTCAGTGGGTAAGTTCTTCCACTTGATGAGATACTCTGAAATTGATCGATTCCGTAGCTGTCGAGTTCTTGTTTCCATGACTGCTTCAGGTTCCAATATAATTTTTCCTTCCTCATCAAGTTCTGGCAATATTGTTTGAACCGGAATATTTTCACCTATAACCTTCTTTAAGCATGAAACATGGAAAACTGGATGTACTCGCGAAGAAGCAGGAAGCTCCAATTTGTATGCCATAGTACCAATCTTTTGCAACACCTTGTAAGGACCATAGTACTTTTGCGATAATTTATTATCCTTCTTAGCTTGCTTGAGGGACATTTGTTTGTATGGTTGTAGCCGTAAAAATACCCAATCTCCTACATCAAAACTTCTCTCGCCGCGATGTTGATCTGCCTGTTGTTTCATTCGATTTTGTGCCAAATTCAGGTTATCCTTTAAGAGTTGGAGAACTTCTTGCTGATGCTCGATGTGATCTTCCACTGCTTGAACCTTCGAATTTTCCTTAAAGATGATGTGATCGATGGTGGATGATATTCATAAAGTGCCATAAATGGGGTCATTTTTGCTGCAGTATGGAAGGAAGTGTTATACCACCATTCAGCGAGAGGTAACCACTTGACCCATTGTGTTTGTTTATCAGATACAAAACAACGAAGATATCCTTCCAAACATTTATTTACTATCTCAATTTGACCATCGAATTGAGGATGATAAGATGAGCTATGAGCTAATTGAGTACCCAAACAAGAAAATAACTCCATCCAAAAATTTCCAGTAAAAATGGGATCTCTGTCGCTCACAATAACCCTTGGGCTTCCATGTAGCTTTTGAATTCTGTCCATAAATGTAGTAGCAACCGTACTTGCTTTAAATGGATGAGATAATGCACAAAAGTGTGCATACTTGGTAAGTCTATCAACTACCACCATGATGACATTCTTTCCTTCAGACTTAGGTAAACCCGTGATAAAATCCATTGAAATCTCCTCCCAACGCTGACTTGGAATGGATAAAGGTTGTAGAAGTCCCGGGGTCTTAATTGTCTCCACTTTATTCTGCTGGCACACCAAACATTCCGCCACAAACTTTTGAATATCAGATTTAAGGCCATCCCAAAAAAATTCTTTCTTCACCCTGTGGTAAGTTTTTAAAAATCCTGAGTGTCCTCCTAAAGGAGAAGTGTGCAATTCCAGAAGAATCTTTTGTTTTAGTTGGGAATTATTACAAAGATATAGCAGATCTGGAGAGATAGAGTAGTGAAGATTGGAAGGGCCTGAAGGAGCTTAATACCGAGGTTTATTTATGTATTAGGGGTTTAATACAGTTTGCAGATGAATGCTGGAGAGAGGTTAGAATTAGAGTAGACCTGGAATAAACTCTGCATGAAGAATTCTCTGTGGATATGCCTTGAATTTCCTAGAAATCATGCCTTCAACCCAGTTTGGAATATTGGAAGCGTGACAAATTAAGAGACGGTCAAGCAGTAGAGGCAAAGGTCGAGCAGCAGAGGCACAACGAAGGCAGAGGCAGAGATGAAATGGTATGTATGCCGTGGGTCCAATGTTGTTTTAATATTGATGGCTGGCTTTTTATTTAAAGTTTGGATATAAGAATATAAGTTGAGGTGGGCCCAGATGAACTGTTGCGTTAATGGTTATTGATAAACTTTAGACAAAGCATTATTTCATTATAAGCAAGGCGATTTAAAATAACTCTGGAGCCCGAAAGGTTATATCACTACATATATTAGTGCTGGGCTCAAGTATGATCCAGAGACTTAATATAATATTGACGGAGAACATTATATGTTGTGTGAGACCCCCCTACATAAAATTCTGAGAATCGTTACCCAAGCTGGAGGATACATAAACATAAATTCCGAGAATCATTACCCCAGCTGGAGGATACAATAAAGGCGGAAGCGAAAGCTTATATATATGCAGTGCGTTACATATATTGCGCCTTATAAACAAAGGTCCAAAGCATATATATATATATATATATATATATATATATATATATATATATATATATATATATATATATATATATATATATGGAGCGCTTTATGGACAAGGGACCAAAGGTATAAGACAAGGCATATGTTTCATATTATTGAGCCCGAGATCAAAAGAACCAAAGGTAACAAAGCCTTATATGGTGGGACCCTTTCCCAATCGCATCGGAAAATTGACAGTGGAACAGGTTAACAATAGGTTGCAATTGCGATTGAGTTCCGGACCCGATGGGTTTATAAATTACGATTGATATATGTTTGAGTTCCGATAAACAATGTTACATCGCATTGGAGAAAAGTGTGGGAGTGAAGCATGACAATAGAAGTTGCGATTGCGATTGAGGTTCCGGACTCGATATGGTTTAAACAACGATTCATTCCGGAGATTTGATAGATTGTGGGACCCTCACCCAATCGCATCGGAGAAACTTGGCCGTGGAACATGTAAACAAAAATTGCAATTGCGATTGAGTTCCGGACCCGATGGGCATATAAACTGTAATTCATACATGTTTGAGTTCCTGTAAACAGTGATTGATTGCATCGAAGCATAGGAATATCGGAACATGCAACTAAAAGTTGCGATTGCGTTTTATCGCAATCGGAGTAATCGCATTGCATCGGAGCAGAGTGATCGCATCGGAGCATAAGAATATCGGAACATGCAAATGCAAATTGCGATTGAGATTGAGTTTCAGACCTGATGGGCGTATAAACTGTGATTTTATAGGTTTGAGTTCCGGCCTAATTGCATCTGCACATTTAAATGAATAGTGGTCAATCACATCAGAGTAAAAGCCGGACATCGGAACATACTACTGAGGGTTGCGATTGCGATTAATCGCATCGGAACTATCACAATCGGAAGAAATCGAAAAAGCGTTTCATCGCATCGGCATTTGATCGCAATCGGAAGAATACAGTTGCGATTATTGCATCGGGTCTTTCACAAGGGCAACAATCGCATCAGAACAAATACATCAATCGCAATCGGAAGAATTCAATTGCGATTAATCGCATCGGCTGTTAAAGGCGTCGTATATGTTAACATATGTGAAAAGCGAAGATTTATTGTTGGTTTGTTATGTATAGACCAACATATACTATGAAGAATTGTGATATGCGTTGAATAACCCTGTGGGCCCGAGTTATTCAATTAAGTGATTTATTCAAATGTTAAATGGGTGGAGAATGGTTATTCAATTTGTGATTTCCAACCGCAGGGTGGAGAATGGTTATTCTCCATCTGTTCATGAACCTAGACCAGAGATGGAAAAGCTGGCAAATGGTGGAAAAAATTCTGTATCTATGCAGACGGAGGTGGAAACCCCTCATCCTTTTGAGAAGGGGCTTCAATTATTCCTGGATTTACTTTGCAATTGGGAGACATTTCTTGTACTCCATCTCCTCTTCTTGAAGGTACAAGTCATGATTCTTTGTCTAATGTTAAACATGTTTTCTCACAAATTGAAGAAAGGAACAAGAAAATAAGAGATAACATTGAGGCTCAATCAGAGGCTCAAATTTCTCTTGAGCAGACAAGATTATTGACGACCATGGATATAGAAAAATATCAGCGAAGGATAGCCTTCTCTCAACCTTCAAATATGAATG
>CM076575.1:128749809-128775469 GCA_034641835.2 Pinus albicaulis
CCTTTGTGCAGAAGAGCAACAACTCTCCTTTTCTTGTACTAGCTGATTTGGAGGCAGGATGTCTTCTTGAACCTCTTCCAGAATATCCCCAGTTGTGCTTGCAGGGGAATATTGGGGATCTTCTGATGTTTCTTGATCTCTCTCTGATTCAGGCCAGTCCTCATGAACCTGATGATAATCGGTTAGAATGCAAGGCCCATGAGTGGTTTCTTCCTCCACATCAGATTTTACATCTTCTATGTGGTCTCTTGTTTCCTCCAAGCAACATTCCCTATTTACCTTTGCTCTTAGGTCATGATATTCTCTGACCAACATAATACAAGACATAGGTACGAACTTAGGAAATTCCTGATCACTTTCCTCTTCATCCTCCATAGGTTTCAAAACATCATACATGTCTTGCTCATTATCTAGGTCTTGAGTTTGTCCTTGTTCTGGAAGAGGCATGGGCTGTTCTAAATAATCATCATTTGTATTCATATTAGCCATATACCTCTTCAGCACTTTATTAAACATTCTCTTTAATTCATATATCTGATCATTCAAAGCATCTAGCTTTGTATCCCTATCCATGTTTGGATCCATGTTTATGCAAAGATGATCACTGCATCTTCTAAACCAGTTCAGAGTCTTCTACCAATGGAGTCATTTGGTCTCCAGGACGGCTGATGCTGTACTATGACATGGTATCCCAATGGAGTCTTTTTAATCATTTAGGAACTGTGGAGTCACCAAGGTGAGGGATCTACAAATCTCAACTCTCCATACTCACCTACTTGAAGAGTGAATTAGATTTTGTCGAGGCCTAGGGATTTAAATTTTCTCAACTTCGTTCCCCGGCAACGGCGCCAGAAAGATGTTGTCACTCCTAGAGACAGCCTAGAGTTGTGATAGACCAGTGCCTAGGACATCTTAGCATAGCAAGGAGAGTATAATATAATGTATGAAGTTGTCAACTTCAGCTCACATGTTATCTTCTATAAATAGGGAAAAGTGTCCCAGATAGAGACCGGAAGGGACCTTTAAAGGCGGCACGAAGAGGAAGGAATACGCAGAGGCGATATGCAAAACTCCAATATAAAAACGGTTTCATGAATAACATGGTTCTGCGCAAGCGAGCCGATTCGAGAAATACTTCACGGACATAAATTATCGAAAAATCATAAATTATCAAAAGGTGTACGTAGTGAAAGAAATATTGAGAAGATATTAGTTAACATTGAGCTGATACCTAGATATACAATACCACCATGCATGGGCTTACCAATCTAAGAATCCATACATGATAATAACATTTTAAAAGCACCCTCCCAAAGAAACCAATGTAGCAGAAGTATGGTTAGCTGAATAATGGAACAAAATATCATGCATGAGCCATATTTAAAGCGCTTGACTGATCCGATCATGGGCATCAACTAGGATGAATCCATACTAGAAATCAGTGAGCCACTTGCATTCCAAAACATGATACATGAAAGATGGATGAAATGAAATGATATATTAAAATAACACATAAGAGAAAGTTACAGACTGTGAAATACCAAAGACCAGAATCCTCTTTGACAGATAACACTCCTCCTCACTGAGACCCTATGGGCTATGAGCCTTCATACAAAAGTTCTACAAATTGTATACAAAAAGCCTTTCACTGCATAATTTTCTAATAAAATCTGGAACCCTTCATAATCTGTTCATTGCGGTTTTTATAGGAAACAAAGAGGACTCATAAAGAAAGTGGGTGATGAACATTTAATTGTATCATTAAAAAAAATGGCGGAGACATGCACGCCCATACTGCTGAATGATTCTGAAGTGCTGCATGTATTCTGAGGCCGACGTTCTGAAATAAATGCACTGGATGAAGATCTCTTCAGGAACACAGTAAAGGAGTAAAATCATATAAACTTTGTCCTTTCCTGGAGAGAAAACTTCTGCTAAAATTAAACCTTGAGGGCATTGTTTTCTATGCATTATGTCTCTGCCTTCTAATCTGAACTACGAGTGAAGCTCTTCAATGCCGAATGTTGAATTCCTCAATCCAATCTTACTCTGTTTGCTCAGGTTAATGTTTTCATTTGTGAAATCGGCACCTTGAATGTCCCTGCAGGGTTTGACAGATTTAACCCCACTTCTTTAATGGAAGTCTTATCAATTTTCCTTCTTGGGGCTTTCTTCCTAATTCAGTTCTGAAAACTGGTGCTTTCCTGCATTTTTCCATTTGTAATTAAGAGCTGTGAATCATGGCAATTTATTGCCGCTCGTACCCTTGCAAAATCCACAAACTTGTTAAAGAAAAACATGCACGGGAAGCTGAATGCGATGGGGAATAATGAGAAATGACAACGTTGCATGGTGGACTGGCGGAAAAATGTAGGGCGATGGTAGGAAGTGCCACAGCATGCTTGATGTGGGATGGCCATGGAGAAAGATAGTGGAATGCGGAAATGATTGTGAAAATACGAAAGAAACGAAGGAATGAACCAAATATAGGTTTGGGGTGATGGAGAGTACGTGGAGAACAACTTGAGGACAGGTGGCGCGATACTAAGGCAATGGGAAGTGGACGACGTGGAATGTTGCCGGTGGGACCGGTCAAAGGCGGGGGCGATCAAATCCGGACTGTCCGATCTTGGGAGGAGATCGACGATTGAAAAAGCGTCGGAGGCGATGGACAGTGGGCCAGGGGTGTATTTGCTGTGGATTAAAACCCGTGCAGCTTCGATGCGCGACGATTGTTAGATGGAAATCTCCAGATCCGACGGTTGACAGCGATATCGCTGTGCATCTCTTGCCGAACAATAGGGTGCGATGAACGGCGGTTTTGGAGCCGTACGCTGGGACGTGTGGCGAACACTGTATGGAATCGCTGGCCAAAGGAGAATTACCGCCTACCGCCGAAAGGCGGTGCGATACATACCACCCGGTTTTGGAGTAGTGCGCTGCGGGGGCCACTGGAGCGGGTGAGCTTATAGCCGTTGATCTGCAGGCTAATCGGACGGTTGACAGATTATCAGGGCTGTGAACGGAGTGGGGTCCGGGCGCGATGAAGCACTGCGAATGCCGTCCGATCTGTATAGATCGATGGTTATAGACGCACCTGATATGTATTTGCGGTAAGCGCTCATAAGGCTAGTGCCTGGTTCTGGCTTTCGGTCACGTGGAGGAAAAGGAGTAGAGGGGCTAGGCCGAAGGGGCTAAGGCCTAACATATTTTCAAAGGTGGGTTTCTCGACCCTTTTATGCAATTCTGAGGCTGGGAGCAGGCAACGATAGGCGGATAATGGATTTTCCAGGCTATCAAAAGAATTTTGAAGGGTTAAAATGGAATGGCATGCCAAAGATTCAATAGGGGTTTGACATGATCAACAGGTAGTTTTAGGTTTCCATCTTTGGTCACCTATTTGTTTCTTTACAGTCATGTAGACAAATTTACTCATTGGGGGTTAAATATTATGGATGTGAATAATAATAATCAATCAATGGTCTTTTGGACACACCTAGTAAGAAAGGAGGTGGGAAATCAAGGCTTATTTGAGTTTACCTCTTCTTTTCTTCCTATTTTATATTCAGTTTTAAATGGGTTATCTGCACCAAGGTTGTTGCTTGAAGCTCATCCTTTTCTGAAATTGAGAAAAGATGTAAGGTATGGAGATTGGTTTGCTCATGAAATTTATACTGAAATTAGATTGTTTGGAGCTGATATAGAACCTTTCAAGCTACCTATTTTTGTTCCCATGAGGATGTTTTCCTTGGAGTTCATCAGGCAAGGTCTTAATGTTGATTAGGTTCATTTTGTGCCAGTGAAGAAGGTTCATTTGTTCAAATTACCCAGGACATAAGGGAAATTCATTGTAAACATTAGACATGCCTTATAAGAAGCTCAAAAAATGCTAACTGATAGGAATTTTTCATTAGAGGAGAAATGTGTTTAGGAACCATATCATGTGATTTCCAACCACAGGGTGGAGAATGGCTATTCTCCATTTTTTCATGAACCTAGACCAGAGACGGAAAAGCTGGAAAATGGTGGGAAAACTTCTGCATCTGTGCAAATGGAGGTGGAAAGCCCTCATCCTACTGCAAAGGGTATTAAAAGAGGAAGAGAGAAATTAATTGATTTAGAGAGTGATGCAGAAAATTAAGCCAAGAAGGAAAAGAAAGCGGAGGAGGGTAGTTCTTCAGCTATGCCTGGATTATCTTTACAATTGGGAGACATTTCTTGTACTCCTTCATCTCCTCTTCCCAAAGGTACAAGTCATGATTCTTTGTCTAATGTTAAACATGTTTTCTCACAAATTGAAGAAAGGAACAAGAAAATAAGAGATAACATTGAGGCTCAATCAGAGGCTCAAATTTCTCTTGAGCAGACAAGATTATTGACGACCATGGATATAGAAAAATATCAGCGAAGGATAGCCTTCTCTCAACCTTCAAATATGAATGTGTCAACTACTACTTTTTTAAAAATTGTTAATTTAACAGTGGATGCTAAGAAGATTCCTCTTCCTGATAAGATTTACTTGCATATGCATACATGAAAATTAATCTTTAATGATTTGAATAATACTACTTCAGCTGCTCCCAAAGCTGAAAACAAGTTGAGAAAAGTGATCAAACAATTGAAGTTGGAGAAAGCAAATTCGAGAGTTTACTCCACACATAATGAGGAATTGAAGAAAATAATTGTCAAAGTTGGTGTTGATCCATAACACAGATCAACAATTCAAAAGCTGTTGCAGTCTCATGAATCTAAAATCCAGAGTTTGAAGAAGAAGCTTAAGCTTCCTACAGGTGAGCATCATGTGGCTACTGAAGTAGCCCAAGTTGAGACAGAGAAAGAACAATTGCTACAAACTCTGCTGGCAAAAGATAAAGAAATAGCTGATTTAAAAGAGACAGGTGTTATGTTGCAGAAGAAGATAGACACCCATGCATGCACTATTGTTGTTCCATCAAATTCAGAAGACCATGCTGCCCAATTAACTCGAGTCTCTACTGAGTTAAGATTGGCAGAAATTGATCTAAATAGAACTGAGAGGGACTTGGAAGGTGCTTATAAAGTGCTCAAGGTTACAAAGAATGAGTTACATATGACTAAAGATAATGCAGAGAAGTATAGACAAGACTGTCAGAATGCTTATAAGGAGATTAAAGAGCTGAAAGAGAAAGTGAAGGGAAATATGTCCCTTATACGAGCTAGGGAGATTATTGGAATGCCATCATTGATGTTGTCAAAAACATATGGGATCTACTGATTATTGTTGGGGAAGAAAAGAGCATTGTGAGAGACCTAGAAAATGTCATTGTTGCAAATAAACATAAATTGCAGAACATGACCTTGTATGCCAAGAGGTTGATTGATTTTATTAATTCCAAAACTGCACAAGAACTGAAGGATTTCGGCATTGAAGACATGACTCAATGTATGCTGGAGTTTAACAAGATGATCATGAAGAATTCATACAGGAAGACTACAAAGAAAAATGTGAATGAAGTTAAAAAAATAGTGGTAAGATTTAATGTATTGTTTGATAAAAGAACCAGGGCTAGTTTTCCATCTTATTGGGATCAGCAAGGAAATATTCTCCCTTGGGAGACATATGAAACATTGTTGGTAGAGACAAAGAGTAAAATTGGAAACACACATGAAAATACTGCTATCCTAAAGGGAACCACTATTGTGAATTATCTGCATAAAGACTTTTAGCTGTTATGGATGATGAAAACCTTGTTTTCAGAAACCCTCATATTCCAGGATCACAAACTTCAGAATGGCTCATGTCAAGCTTGCTAATGTAAACTTATGGAGAAAGTGTAAGGAATGGATGTCTCCACAAACCAATGATATTGGTGTAGGAACCTCTTTTGTTCCAGGATCTCTGACCACTGCCACCACATGATCAAATGTTATTTAATGTTTTACTTTTACTTTATTTGCTGAAGAAGTTTAATTTTATATTTTCTATGTAATGACCGAGAGAAAACAATTTGAGAAGTTGACAGTTTCATAATTGTCCATTTTGTAATTATGTATTTATGAATTTTTCGAAATAGAGATGGGGTTTTGGACTTTGGGCCTCAAAAGTTTTGGCAATTTTGTACTTTGTCTTTATGAGATTAATAAAGCTTTTCAGAGAATTTTCCAGCAATTGATTTTTCTGTTGAGTTCTCCCTGTTCCATCTTATGTATGTCTCTTCTGTTGGAATAAAGTAATGCAACTGCTGGTGTCTAATTTACATATGCGAGTTAGAGTAAATTTCCTTAATAATGCGCTCATTTATTCTGAAATAATTTCTTGCAACCATTTTCTTCTAAAACCAGAGATAATAGTTTTTGTGATTTACAACATACTGTTAATGGTTTTTCACTATCATTTCACCTTCTCCCGTTCATGCACATTTATCATTTAAAGGCACTTTGAAGAGTTGCATTATCTGTAAAGATTAAAGGGTTTAAGATATAATTCTGGGGTTACAATATGAAGGGACAACAAATAATTTTATTTACAAGTGACAGTAAATGTCTTCGGCACTGATCTCCTTACAACCAGAGATTGTCTCCCAAGGAACAACACTCACGTTGGGATTTAAAGCTTATTAGTCTATCTAAACACTGTTATGTATGGGAATATATAGACTAACAACAACAACTAGAGTGATACTAAAAAGAATAATAATGAGAATAATAATCAAATTTGAAGGTCACAACCAAACCAGAAACCAAATTGATGTATGAAACTTCCTTGTTTGTGGGACAAGGGAGCTCCCTTGCAGCGTTTTGATTGCTAAATTCTATGTTATATATAACTTTTATATATATGTAAAGATATTTGATTTAATTTAAGTCCTTTAAATAATGTTAAAATGGCTTAATTGGAGTTAGTAATTGTGTTTATATTTAAATATTTATGTCATAGGCGTGTCTAGTTTTGAATAGAGTTTCAAGAATCTTAATTTAACTATCAATAATTATTAGGTGGATGAAAGAGATTTAACTTCCATGGAATATTATAAAATTGAGATTTATCTCAAAAGTAGTTACCCCATTATGACCTTGTAATTAAATTGATTAATTAAAAAAATCTCATATGAACTTGAGTTATGGTTTTTTGGGCATGTGGTATCAGTAAGTCATGGTATTGGCCCATGGTATTGTAATAAAGCCTATTTATGTGTTAATAATTCTCATGGTAAAGTGGGAGTGAATCTCCTTGGTTAAGAATCTTGTTACATGTTTTTTTAAATGTGTGTACTTAACTCATATATAAATTCTTTTTACAAACAACAATGATAATAATATAAACTAAAATTATAATTTAGTTAATTGTTATGAATTTTTCTTTTCATATTGGCAAAGATGTATCATGGGGCCAATGTTTTAAGTATTGACATTTATTTAGTATATATGGCTGTGCTATTTTTAAATGGAATTAAGTGGATCTACATATTTAATCAAATGAATATGTTTTGAACTGATATAACCATACATTTAAGATTTGCTTCTTATGGTGTGAGCGATATTAAGCATATTATTGTACTATTAGAGATATTGATTCACATTGAAATTCATACCATATTGATTCAATGTATGTGGGACATGTTGAATGGTGAGTAGTTATGTTTTGTTTGGCATCAAAGTTGCAAATATCCTAAATATGTGGGCGTGTGAGACTATTGTGCCACATGTTCAGTTGTCCAAGGCAATGTAGCATTGAAAATATCACAATAGAGCACATGTCATCGTGAGTTAATAAGATGTTGAAGGTTCTTTGACACATGGATTATTGACAAGATAATGTGGCCCAATTGTTTTTTATTTGCTCCAATAAATTATTTCAATTTGCTACAATGGGCATACTGGAGGAAATTTTAGAGTGTTGAGATTGTGCGTAGGAAAGTGAGAATACAAAGATTGTGCAGCTGGGAATGACTTTAAAAGACCGTGCACTCGATTGGTATATGAAGTGTTAGGGTCCTATAAAATTTTATAGGGTCATTTGATTATAGTAGATAATTATTATATTTCAGATGTTGTAAATAATATTCCATATTGTAAATTGTTTCAAAAAAATGTCAAAACCTTAAGAAAAATAAAAAAATATGCTTGTAACTCAAAATGCAACATTAGAGGATAATGAAGTATGCCTAGATTAAATTAATCACATAATTTAAATGTGATTAAATAAATTGTAATAAGTATTTGGCACTACAGTTTGATTTTGTTATAAAGTTGAAAGCGAAAAAAGGCACATCCCGAAAAAATTGTTCTGTCGCATACAGTTAAAGGGTCCACAGTTATCTGCCGAACGATCCTCCCGATCTCCAAATCAATGACGCACATTCGTTTTCGCCCCCGCTTTCCATCCTCACTTTACCAAAGGGGGGGGGGGGGTTCCTAAAAGATGGTTTTCTCTCGCTTGGTCTCATGCTACGTGGCGCCTTCACTGCATTTCCCACCCCCCCCTTCCTCAAACCACTTACCATGCTCGACCACCTCAGAAAACTACTCCTCCTCATCCCTTTCCCTCCTGTTCCCGCTCTTGCTTATCGTTCCATTCCCGTGCTTACCTTTCACACTCATGCATCAATTATTTCTTCCAACGATGTGCCTCCGCATCATCCCCCACCTCCATGTCACATCCCACCTCCACGTCATATTTTCGTTTCATGGTCAATTAAAGCTATGTTTTTTTCCTATACAACAGTAATTTTAAACATGGTTTACAAACAACTGATAACTAATTTTAAAAAATTGAAAGAGGTTTTTGTGGATAACATCATCATATACAAAAACCTCTTTCATTTTTCTAATAGTTATTATTGTTTGGGAGATTTAAAGGAATCTCTGCAGACATATTTTCCCAAATTTTCCTATTTTTAGTAAGTACTTTCAAATATAGTTTCTGTGCAGGTGGAAATGCATTTTCAAAACTTGAAAAGGTTTTTGTTTCTAACATCCGTATGTGCAAAAACCTCTCTTTATTTTTACACAGACATTATGGTTTGAGAAATTTGAAATAATATTTGAAAGCACATTTTCCATAAATTTCCTATTTAGACATATTTTTGCAGAGCCGATTGTGGCCAATAAGAGATGAATCTTGAGAAACCGAAGGACATATATGTTCCTAAAATTCCAAAATCCAAAAACCTATCTCACTTTTTGCACAGGTATTACATAATGAGAGATACATTCACATATTCACAGCCTATGTTTCTAGATGTGCAAAGTCTTGTTATAGACATATTTTTGCATAGAATATTGTGAACAACTAGTGAAGAATTTTTGGAAACTTAGAGAGGTTTATCTCACAAACATATTCATCTACAATAACCTCTTTCACTTTTTACATATCTATCTCGAATTGAGATATTCAAAGGGATATTTGGACCCTATTTTTCAGAAATTCGAGAGGAAAAATCTTAAAGACAATTATTGACTTGGAGGCCACCTTATCAAATAAGAGTTGCTATCAATTTCGAATTTCTTTTATTTGTCACCAGAAATCCGCAAAGATAGTGCCAAGTAGATTCATTAGTTTTGAATGTCCTATGTTTCAGTTCTATTTGTGTAACATAGTTAGAGATATTTGTAATAAATTTTGATATTTTTTAAAGATATTTTAGTTTAGAATTTGTATAAATATTTCATCATTTGAAGTAATAGATTTTGGGATTTGTAATAAGGAAGACTACCATTCATTGTAAATCTGTTCAATGAGTTCAAGTGACCATTTGTTAGTAATAAAAGACCAGCCATTTCAGGATTAATGTGGTGTACGAAATGGTGATGTTTTTCTACTGTTAATGTGTTTATCCATTTTTTTCTTTCTTTCTTTGTAAATATGTAAATCTTAATTGTATAACATAAACTATGATGAATAGGATATGTTAATTAGAACACCTTATTCTGGCGATTTGCAATTTACATGTTTTCTATTGGAGTCAGATTGGAGAATACTTAATTGCTTTTCAATCTCTACTGAATTCCATATTTCTTCCATTCCATAATTCATTTAAAACCCTAAAAGATCCAAAGTAGTGCAACCTAGCTTGCCCTGTTTCACTCAAGCTTGATACTTCTGAAAATTGATCACCCCAAGCCTCTTTGACTCCATTTCCTAATGGCCTTCCTTTTATGTTCCAACCAAAACAATTCAAAAACCAAACTCTAAGCCCATTAACTAGCCTAAAATTTCCAAGAAAACAAAGCTAAATTTTACAGAGAGATCCCTCTCTGAAACTGGCAGGGCTAGATCCCAGCTTCCAAAGCGGTTTTGATGTTACCTCCGAGGTTTTTTCTTCAGCCTTGAAATTACGAAGTGATAACATAGTGGTGACCATACTAGGGATAAAAACATTTTATCTTCCTCAGAAAAGTGTATCAGTTCTAGATCTGATTACTGATGGTGGACAGTGATCAAACACAAGAAGGCTGATTTATTCACCTGGCGACTCCATGTTCAAAGTATTCAGAGCTTCAAAGTTTTCAGGGTGACCCCACTGTTAGCGAATCCAGGTTTTAGAGCATTCATGGCGACTCCACTATATGTTAATATATTTCTTACTGAACGAGATGACATGGTATGTGGCAAATCCTCTATCTTGTGAAGTTTTAAAAGAATTCAGGGATGAGTTAGCAGAGTTTCAAATTGGTGAAGATTTTTTAACGACCGTTTTTCGTTGTTTGAAATTGAACAAATTTTCTCCTGAAAGTAAAATTTGTTTTCTTGAGTTAGTCGCTGAAACATTTGAGAAGGGTATTGAACTTTTGGTTTTTCAGATTTAGTCATATACTTTTGAAGATCCTTAACAATTATTGGAAAATCTTCCTTCTCCAAAGCAAGAGGAGATTGTGTTGCCTTTTGATGAGAATTATGATTTCAAGTATAAGACTGAAATTGTAGAGTTAGAATCAAGGTTTAACCTTGAGGATACAACTGATGAAATCATCCATGATTGATTGGTCATTGAAGGCCTAAAAGCTAATATAATAAATCATGCTTTTATTGATCCTCTAGTAGACTACATGGAGGTTCTTTTTAGCTTAAGTGTTCAACCATGTTTTCACTATAAGGACCAGATCCATCAACAATTTCCATTACATGTTACAGCTTTGATTTTGTGGAAAAATAGTCAAGTTGTCATTTTGATTATGCTAACAAGCAGTCAAGTATTCCACTTGTTTCAGCAATGACTTGAATGGCTTCATTGGAATTTTTGTATTATTTGGTTCAACATGATTTTCTACAGTATAAGGTAGGTAGTAGTGTGCAAGTAAGCTCAATGCTTTGAGCATTTTTCCAAGTATTCTTTTGAGTTTCAGTTTCAGATTGCATTTCAGATTTTAGTTTGCAGAAAGGTTTTGATTTCAGTTTGAGATTTTCAGTCAGAGATTTTAGGGCAGGGCATGTTGGAGGCTTGGGATCAACCCAATGGATCAGGCTACTAGTCTATGGTGTTCTTGGCACCTCACAGGGAGAGTGCCATCCCTAGCTGGAGCCTATGTTAGGGTCCTATAAATTTTTAATGGGTCACTTGATTATAGCAGATGATAATTATATTTAAGATGTTGTAAATAATATTCCATATTGTAAATTATTTCTAAAAAATGTCAAAGCCTTGAGAAAAATTAAAAAAAATGCTTGCAACTCAAAATGCAGCATTAGAGAATAATTAAGTATGTTTAGATTAAATTAATCACATAATTTAAAAGTGATTAAATAAATTGTAATAAGTATTTGGCACTATAGTTTGATTTTATTATAAAGTTGAAAGCGACAAAAGGCACATCCCGAAATTTTTTTTCTGTTGCATGCGGTTAAAGGGTCCGCAATTATCCGCCGAACGATCCTCCTGATCTCCAAATCAACGATGCACATCCGTTTTCAGCCCCCCCTCTCCATCCTTGCTTTACCGTCGACGCGGGGGGGTTGGGGTTGGGGGGGTGTTCAAAAATATGGTTTTCTACCGCCGGGTCCCATGCTACGTGGCACCCTCACCGCCTTTCACACCCCCCCTTCCTCAAACCACTTACCATGCCCAACCCCCTCCGGAAACTACTCCTCCTTATCCCTTTCCCGCCTGATCCCACTCTCGCTTACCGTTCCATTCCCACACTTTCCTTTTTCACTCACACATCAATTATTTCTGCCAATGATGTGCCTCCACATCATCCCCCACCTCCATGTCATCTCCTGCCTCTACGTCATATGTTCGTTTCATGTCCAGTTAAAACTATTTTTTTCCCTATACAACACAGTAATTTTAAATATGGTTTACAAAAAACTGAGAATGAATGTTAAAAAATTGAAAGAGGTTTTTGTGGATAACATCCTCATATACAAAAACCTCTCCCATTTTTCTAACATCTGTTATTGTTTGGGAGATTCAGAGGAATATTTGCAGGCATATTTTCCCAATTTTTCCTGTTTTTAGTCAGTGTTTTCAAATATGGTTTTTGTGCATGTGGAAATGAATTTTACAAAATTTAAAGAGGTTTTTGTTGCTAACATCCTTATGTACAAAAACCTCTCTCCATTTTTACACAGACATTATGGTTTGGGAAATTTGAAAGAATATTTGAAAGCACATTTTCCAGAAATGTCTTGTTTAGTCATATCTTTTCAGAGCAGATTGTGGCCAATAAGAGATGAATCTTGAGAAAACGGAGGAGGTTTATGTTCCTAAGTTTTGAAACTACAAAAACCTATCTCACTTTTTACACAAGTATTACAAAATGAGATATACATTCACATCTTCATAGCCTATGTTTCTGGCTGTGCAAATTTCTGTTATAGACATATTTTTGCAGAGAATATTGTGAACTGGAGAATAATTTTTGGAAACTGAGAGAGGTTTATCTCAAAAACATCTTCATATGCAATAAAATCTTTCACTTTTTACATATATATCTCGGATTTAGATATTCAAAGGGATAACTAGACCCTAGTTTTCAGAAATTCGGGAGGAAAAACCTTAAAGACAATTAGTGACTTGGAGGCCACCTCATCAAATAAGAGTTGCTATCAAATTCGAATTTCTCTTATTTGTCAGCAAAAATACACAAAGATAGTGACGAGTAGATTCATTATTTTTGAATGTCCTATGTTTCAATTCTATTTGTGTAACACTGTTAGATATATATGTAATAAATCTTGATATTTTTTCATGATATTTTAGTTTAGAATTTGTATAAATACTTCATCATTTGAAGTAAGAGATGTTGGGATTTGTAATAAGGAAGACTACCATTCATTGTAAAGCTGTTCACTGAGTCCAAGTGACCATGTTAAAGTAATACAAGACCAACTGTTTGAGGATTCACGTGGTGTACGAAATGGTGATGTTTTTCTTTTGTTAATGTGTTTATCCATTGTTTTTTATTTTTTATTTTATTTATTTATTTTCTGTAAATATGAAAATCTTAATTGTATAACATAAATTGTGATGAATAGGATATGTTAATTAGAACACCTTATTCTGGATGTTTGCAATTTACATATTTTCTACTAAGGTTAGATTGAAGAATACTTAATTTCTTTTCAATCTCTATTGAATTCCATATTTCTTCCACTTCCATAATTCATTTTAAACCCTAAAAGATCCAAAGTAGTGCAAACTAGCTTGCCCTATTTCACTCAAGCTTGATAATTCTGCAAATTGATCACCCCAAGCCTCTTTGATTCCATTTCCCAATGGCCTTCCCTTGTTGTTCCAACCAAAACAATTCAAAAACCAAACTCTGAACCCATTAACTAGCCTAAAATTCCAAGAAAACAAAGCTAAATTTTACAGAGAGATCCCTCTCTGAAGCTGGCAGGGCTAGATCCTAGCTTCTAAAGCGGTTTTGATGTTACCTCTGAGGTTTTTTCTTCAGCCTTGAAATTATGGAGTGATAACATGAAGTACAAAAAGGAATGCCCCACTAGCCCAGCCGAGGATGCTACATGATATCAAGCAAGCACTGCTCAAATAATTTCGAGACTCAAGTTTGCCTCACAATGTATGACAAAATTCAAGGAGATTACACAGAAGGCATACAAGTCCATTTGGGACTATGAATAATGCGTTAAGATGTTGCTGGGAAAGCTAGCGTTTGGTATTCTAGACGAATAACATAAACAACGGTTTATTGTAGGAGCACTACCTCACATCTGGGTACGGCGTACTTAGCAGGAGATACACACTTAGCCAAAAGCTTTGGAGTGCGCTTTGAAGTTAGAGGCATCTCCAACAGTTGTAGTGGTCAGAGATAATTAAGGTATAATACAACTTCAGTTGCAGGTGGCTACACTCACCACACAGTTGTAGGACCTAGCTAAGGGGAAGCAACAATGCCCGGAAGTATGGTGTACCATCTATCACATAGAGGGTCATCACAGTAATAAGTTCCTTGTGCTTAATGATTATATGGAAACTGCCGTTGCGAATCCCATGGCGTAAGGAAATGATTGCGGTGTGATATTTGTCGAATGTGGGGCCATACACTCACAAATTGCCCTATATGATGCAGAAGTATGAATCTTTTGCGATAACCCTGTTTTGTGATTTTTGTAAGTCAGTTGGTCATGATATCCACCATTGCATGGCGTTGGAGTTGATGTACGATCACACTATCGATGCATACCGAGTATAGGAGGGCTAATATGGGTTGGAAAAAAACTACAATCAACCTGGTAGAGGTGAAGGTGTAATGGGGAGTGGACTAGTAGAATTTTCGGGATGACGACGAGGACCAGGAATCTTTAGATAAGGAAGAGGCACAATTGTTTGTTATAATTGTGGTTAGCTTGGGCATCTCATGAGAGTTCATCCAAATTTGTGCTTGATCTACACATATTTTTAGGCTCTTGACCATGCGATGAAGGACTTCCCATGGCCGTTGGTGAAGATACATGATAAAAAGGGGAAAAACTTGCAAAAGGTGACGGTCGAACTACATAAAGACCAGTCGCAGGTAAAGGTGGTGACACACGGAGGAACCAATACTGGTGCAAACATGATGAACTAGGATGGTACTACTCAATAGTGGGTGTGCAAGGCTGCAAACTTGTTGGACATTTTATAAATCAACACTTCCCATGTGTTTTGTGACATGTATCCTTATCTTTGATGTTGTGATCGTTGAATAACAATTATGGGTTTTGGTCTAATGACAATCGTGATTCCCAACAAGTGGTATTAGAGCATAGGCCATGAGTTCGATACACACCCATCTCGCACTGAGGGGGATATTGTTGGACATTGTATAAACCAATGCTCCTCGTGTGTTTCGTGACATGGAATAATCACCTCTTGTGGATCCTTATCTCTGGTTATGCGATCATTGACTAACATATGTGGGTTTTGTTTTAATGACAATCGTGATTCCCAACAAGACCTACCTCCAAAGTTTAACCCACAAAAAGTGAAAGACACACACAAGGAATCACATAGGTAGTTGGTTGTGCTAGATTGGCTGCTTCCCAAGGACAGTCCTATTTTTGATATGCCTGAAGTTTTTGACAAGGGAACTAAGAAGAGTCCAGAAGGTGGAGATAAGTCGATTCGAAAATTCTTGAAGAGTTTCCTAGATCTGATGCAGGATGATGGGGCCCTATAATAACTGTACAAGATGATTAAATAGTGTGCGAAGGAGCCCAAGAAGGAAGCAGTGCGAGTGCTAAGGTGCACAATTAACTAGGTCATGTAGAAGAAGAGGAGAAGTCGAGAATATTGGTTTGGGGCACAAATAGGGGCATAAGAGATGGATAACATCATTCTAGATTTTGGTTTTGATGTGAATATCTTGCCAAGGAAGATGAGGGAGATGATGGGGAGGTCAAAGTTAACTTGACCACCCATCTAGCTTCGATTGGCCAATCAGTACGATAATTTTCTGATTGGAATATTATTTAATCTAGAGGTTGACATCGATGGAGTTACCAACATGGTAGACTTGGAGGTGATTGAGATTGTGGATGTTACAAATATCTATCTAGCCTTGTTGGGGATCAAGTCGACCTTCGATAACTAGGTGGTTATCAATTTGAAGAAAATACAAATGAATTTTGAGTTGGGGTATGTTCGCGTAATCATGTAGTTGGATCCAAGTGAAGGGGATCACTATGTCCAACCTGTTACCCACCACTTGTGGGTAGTATGTATAAGAGAATTTTTTTTCCTAGATGGTCATCAACCAACAGCCAAGAACCCCTTGCAGCCCCAGGTAGCTCGATGTGCTATTATCTCTGCCACTTGAGCCAACATGTGGTCCCTCGCCCATTTGTTATGATTGTATGTTTGAAGGTGGGCCTCACAACCCCAAAGGTATGGATTTTCATTGGTATATTTGAGTAATTTTCCTGACTTGTCATGGGCACTTTTGGGCATGGATTGGTGGGGGGATTTGACGAAAAGAGTGGTATAGGCCTGTACTTTTGTCTCCATTACCTGATTTCGTGGTTAGCCTTGTACCCTAGTCCCATGAGTTCTCCTTTACTGACCATTAAATTTAGGGTTGGCACTACATGGGAAATCCTAATTTTAGTTGCATGGTCCCGCTTCCTGACACCACATGCGTCACTCCCTTCTACTCATTTTAGCCCCATTCATCTCTATTCCCATCGGGGTCCACATGTGTCCACTCGGTCCACATAGGGTTAGCCTCACCCTCCCCTTATCCACACCTTGGTTCGGGCCTGGAATGATGCCCCAGAGGTTGATGCAGCTAAAGAGAAAAGAAGAAGCATAATTTGGCCACTCTCAATAGGAAATGTAACAAAAAATGCAAAAGATTGTCGGGACATAAAAAATTAGCACGTGGGAAATATCCAAACATGAGCTCTGCCCCTTATTTATGGCCATCACTCTGGTTCCTATGGGCCCCATATGAGCCCCCTCCACATTAAGGAACCCATGATTGTCCCAACCCCTAGTGGGAAATGAAATGCCCCACCTTAAAAGGGGGTATCCACTTCTATATGTTATGCATCGTGCTCTCATCACCTGGAGCCCCGAGAAACTACAAAGAAAAATTAATCAAAGGAAAAATGCATATGAGGAAGGGTGGAAAAATAAAAGTCAGGGTAACTCATGTTCCACGATTTTCTCCCTTCTACACTCATATACCCAAGTGTGGGCTTTCCTCATCAGAGCTACCTTTGTACCATGACATGTGGCTTTCGACGTTCCACTAATCCACACTACATTCCATCGCTGTATCACATGCCACTTACCACTTGTTGGATGTACCATGGACATGCCATCCCCTTTAAAGGCTGAAACCACCTAATAGGGTCCTTGATTAAACCCCTTATTGAGCTTGGAGACACTTATACATGCCAAATCCCACTATGGAAAGGCATGCCACCATAAAGTGCTCCATTTATTCCATGAATTATAAGCTCTTTTACTTGATTATTCTAATGATTTGTTGTATTGGAGGGTAAGGGGATGCCTTGGATCTTATGCAAGATTGTAGGTGGGTCTCCATTTGGGGCTTGGTCTCCCTATACAGGGTCCTAGCTCTCTAGAGGGCCACATTGACACTTGTAGGGTGAGCATTGAGAGCCATGGGCCTCCACCATAGAATAGATTACTTCATGGATTCCCAACACTGCTCATTGATTGCTCATGTTCCGCCTTTTGGATAAGGATGATGCACCTAGTTCATCATGCCCAACCGACTCCACACTTGCATCACACACTTGGCATATGCTCTAGCGTCTACTAGATGAGGATGTGTCTCACTACAGGAGACAAGAGGAGGGATTATGTCACCATCTTAGCCCTTAAAAATGGTTTGCAAGCACTTTCGATCCACTTGGAGATCCATGAGGATGCCCTTGTGCCCCCACACCCACTTGGGAGTACCACATTGACTTGCTTGGAAAACAAGGGGCCAACCCCTTGTCCACTATGTTTGGAGTCCATCTTCTCACCATGGCACATTTTGGACTTCATTAGGCCTTCTCAATGGCCCAACGATTCATTATATTGATTATTCTGCCTTCTTGAGAGGCTTATTTTTATGTTATTGAGCTATTGTGGCGGGTTTATCACCAATGAATGTTATTATTGCACATTATTTTATTATTTGGGGCTTATTTAGGCCAAGTAGGCAAACAAAAATCATTAGAGATTGTATAAATAGATGAGAGGTGATTCATTTCTCTCATCATCACTTATATTTGGGTTTAATAGATACTTGAAGAATTTCACATTCCCTTTTGGAGGACGAGTTTGGTTTCATGGATGAATTTTGATGTTTGCATATTATTGTCTTGGTCTTGCAACTTCATTATTGTCATGATTTGATGATTGGGTATACTCATTTTACATGAAAGTTATATATTTTTAATGTATATTCTTGTATTTATCATATCACATGAATGTTGCTGGGAGTTTCACTATATAGCTCTTAAATTTACTGCTTTTCTATGTGAAATTGTAGAAATTTTGATCTTTTGAAGCGTTGCATCATTGCACGTGTCATGTATGAATGGGTGAATGTTACTAAAGGTTATTTTGTTGAATAAGCCTTGATAAGTTATCAAACATTGTACATCAAAGTATAAAGTCCCTGGGTATCTTCTCTGATGCCCTAATTGCTATGTGAATTTTCCTAAAAGCCTCCTTGATTGGGTTAATCTTCTCCAAATCATAAATTCAGCTTGGCTTCATATCTCCTAAAGTAAAGACACTAATCCATCCACTGGTGGTCACCTAAATGCTTATTTTCTCTTGCCTCCTATTTCTCTTTCTAGGCCTAGCCCTCATAGGTCACCTAGGGCATCAAATAAATATCATTATAGCCATCAAAATACCTCAATTTTTGGTCCATAACTGTGCTAGAGTTTCCTCTAGAGGTCCTCCAAATTTGAAGCAATTCTGATGGTGGGATACCGAGATATAACAAGCCCTAGTCCAAGGACCATTTCTTGCCCTAGGTTTCCCTTGGCTTGTGTCCTCATTTGGATCATTGTATTCAATCATCGAAATAAAATTTTTCCTTTAATCTTTTTCTCTTCTATAATTAGGTCAAGCCTCTCCTTGGTTGATCAACTCCATACCCTTGATCTAATTATGGGTTCACTTGGTCTTTTTTGGTCCCACAACTTTACAACTCTAATTTCACAAAGACCACATAAAGGCCAATTCTCCATAAGGATTTTTTGGGTCTAGGAAACCTCATGAAAAGATATATTCCCAAACCCTAGCCTCAAGAACCTTCTTAGCCCCTCCTAAAGAGCCTATCAACTTGCTTGTCAAGCAAAAAAGCCATATTATTGAGTCTCTCTTGTGAATTGGCCTTGGGAATCACCCTTCATCCTTCCATTGAAACTTTCATTCTTGTGATTCCACATACTGGGTCTCCTCCCATCGCTGAAACTCCGTAAAGGGCAGGGAACCTTAGCTAAGGTGGAAGTGGGCTATCGATTCATTGTTTCCACTTGACCTAGTAGTTACTTTATAGGATCCCCTCCTAGGACTCCTGCTAGTTTGAGCGGTAACATTTTTGGCGCTGTTTCCGAGAAGGAAGTAGGTCTACCTCCCTAGTGAATCATTGAGGAATTGATTCATTGATGACATTTCAGATATTCGTCTGGCGACTCCATACATTGTCCAAACCCCTTATTTGCTTCAAGGTGACAACATTCATCCTATAACTAGGGCCAATGCAAGAAGGGGAGAACAAAATCCATCACTTTTTAGAACTACCCTTCTCGCTGAATTTGAAAAGGTCGGTAATCAAACCCCAAAGATGGAAAGTGATTCTAGCACTGATCTAAACCAAGACCAACCTAAAATGACTAGAAGTGAAAGGCATTTTGTTAGTGTCTTTTCCCCTTTGAACTTCAGTAATGACCCCAAACCTTTACTTGAGAAATATAATAATTGGTTTCCAAAGTTCAAGGGTGATGTTACCATAAGTGCCCGTGTCCATGTCGAAGAATTTTATTGGAACATTTCTCCTAGGTTAGTATTCAACAAAGGAAAGATCATGATGCTTTTTTCTTTGTCTCTTAAAGGAAAAGCAAAAGAATGGTACCTTAGTCTTCCCATAAGATGCATTGACAACTCTGACCAATTTGAAGATATGTTCATGAGAAGATGGTCATGTGATATACTAGGAAATTTCAACATTGAAAATTTTTACCAAGTAAGTAGGGGAAGGGAGGACATCAAAGAATTCATCCAAAAATTTTATAGGGTAGTTAGGGATATCCCTGACCATTTGAAGCCCCTTGATGCTAGTATACTTGACATATTTATCAAGGTTTTGGGTGGCCACTTAACATATGCATTAAAGGATAAGAAACCTAAAACCTTGACTGAGGCTAAAGATATGGTTATGGAAGTTGATAAAAATCCGCGAATTTCCAAGATGGATCTAGATGAACACCCTAAGGCTAAGGTTGAAGTCAAGAAGGCAAAATCCAAAGATCAAACCGAAGAAACTCTTCTAGCGCTTCTCAAGAAAAATGGAAAATTTCAACAAATAAATGAACTCACGAGATAAGCTCTACATGAACAAGCTCACTGCCTTGGAAAGGGCCCAAAAATGAAGTTATATCCCAAAAGGGAAACCTTTCCCTAGGAAGCAAACTGAAGAGGAAAAATCAAGCTCTTCTCAAGTCCCCAACACTTTGGCTCCAACAAACGATGTGGAGCAGGATTTGTCCTTCGAGGATGAACAATGTGATGAAAATGAGAGTGATGATGATGAATAATTCAATAAGTAGGCTAATATCGTGGCATTTGAAGCCTTTAACATTTTTCTTTGGGGTTCATATACTCATCCTCCTATTAGTGAGGTTACTATCAAAGAAGAAAAAAGGGAGCCAATCCTCAACGCTGATGATAGTGGAAGATTCAAAGGGCTCCAATATTCATGAAAGAGCAACAGTGAATAACCCACAACCTCCAAGGAAACCAAAAAGAATAACTAGATTCCCGAGCAGGTCCCTCACAAAGAACCTCTCCTTAAGGGTCCCCTTGAGAAGGTTCCCCCAAAGAAAGTTAATTCCAAAAAGGATCCCCAAAAGAGAGAACCCACCAAAAAGGATAAGGGTAAAGAGGTCGAGCTTGATATTGACTTAGAGATTGCTATAGGGAAGATGACCGTATAGGTTCCATTAAAGGAGATTGTGAAGCTTCCTCGACAACAATGGCAAGTTAAGAAATCATCGGGGTTTGAAGAGGATGATTTACCTATAGCATTGAAAAGCATCCACCTTCCTAATCTAAACCCATGGCACGAGGCCTTCCTACTCACCTTAGCTGTAAAAGACCTTTTATTACATAATTTCATGTTAGACTCATGGGCTTCCAAAAACATCATGCCGCTAAAGGTCATGAAGCAATTGGGCCTTAACATCACTCAAAGGTATAAAAGTGTGTGGCTTCAACTCCCAACCCATTGAAGTAGAGGGCCTCATAAAATACCTTAAGGTTTCTTTGGCCATGAGCCCTTTTGTAGCTCATTTGCATTTACTTCTGAAATATTTCTCAAAACACCAAAAAAAACATATATGTTAGAAGATGTAAATTTTTTTGTATGCCGAAAAAGAATTTTTGATTTATATGTTGGTGTATTAACATTATGTGTAGAAATGTGGAGGCGGGTCCCTTGCTTGGACCCCTTATTGTAATCGGAGCTCGCGAAAAATATTTTCCATATTCATTTGTTACCAATCTCGACTGTCGATGCGATATTAAATGGGACCCTCCCCGCCACGTCACCTATTCTCCCCATATATCGCAACGTCAAAATTCCATTGCTGATCTCCAATCCCCAATATGTTATGAAGACCGATATGCGATTTGTGATAAGTTTTATATCACCGATTGCGATTTGCGATTGGCCCCACCTCCACTTGCCACACCATCCCTACCTATATCGCATATCGCACATCACACATTGCAAGCTCAGGAGGAATGGTGCTCATGAACCATGTTGGAATGCCGAAATGAGAAGTGCAACAAGGGCCAGACACGATGCAGCTCAGAACTATGATTTAATATATTCCATATTGCACATCGCACATCGCAAGCCCATGAGGAATGACGCTCATGAAACATGTTGGAATTACGAAATGCGACAGGGGCCAGATGCGATGCAACTCAAAACTATGATTTAATATATTCCATATCACACATCGCACATCGCAAGGTCAGGAGGAATGATGCTCATGAAACATGTTGGAATGCCGAAATGCGAAGTGCGATAAAGGGACAAACGCGATAGTTTTCAAAGGAAAATTTGAATTGATTTAAAGTCCAGGATTATGTGCAGTGGCATTGTTTTATGAAGAAACGTGAATGTGGGCAGTAGACTTGGGTGACACCCAACCACGTGCAAAACAATGTTGTATTCATTGCGCCTTGTAAATAAACAGAAGCTTGAACACAACAGTGGTGGAATCAGGTAAGTGACCCAACACAGAGCAAAGGAGAAGAGAAGATAGAACACTACGGGCACAAGCAGAAGAGGCAGAGTTAGGCAGAAGGGGACATGATAACATTGTTTGAAACATAGAGGCATCGGCAAAGTCGGGAAAAAGGAGCATATGGTGGCACTGTTGGAAACGCAACAACCGGGTCAAGACGGGCAAAGATGCGTTATTGCAGAACGGTTTGAATACCACATCAGAAACAAAAAGACATGACAATGAGTAGAAAAGACAAATATTGAACTCTGGAAGAAATGAAGGGCAAGGATGTCCGATCTATCAGGGAGACGCATCAACAACAAATCAGATTCAGCAAAAAGAATAATATTTCAAGTTTTAATTTGTTTTCTTTGTTTGTTAAGATCGAAGCTATAGTGATGTCCTAATTTGAAATGTAATAAGTAGTTTTAACAGTTTATGTAGTCGAAGTAGTTTCAAGAAGTTCTAGCAGTTACAAACTGTTTTTGATGTATTTAAGAAAGATAGAAAGAAAGAAGAGGGGTTCCGAGTTCTGGACCTCTGGGAGACTACATTTTGTACTTCTTTTTCTGATGGGTGAATGAAAGAAGCAACAAGTTTCCTGCAACTTTTGATGGTGATTCATGTTTCTTGTGTCATTTTATGTTGTTTATTCCTTGAATGAAGTGAAGTAAAGAAGCAGTTGGTCTCTGATTTACATTTGTAAGTAAGAGTTAAATAGCCTTAATAAGCGCTCCTTCACTCCAACTCCTCTCCCTTCACAATTTCTCTCTGGAACTTAAAAGTAATAGATTATGTGTTTACAACATATTATTTTGAGTTTCCTCTCTCTCCATGAATTCTCTCTGAAACTTACAAGTAATAGATTTTGTGTTTACAAGATATTATTTTGAGTTTCCTCTCTCTCCATGAATTCTCCCCAAAAATTAAAAGTAATAGATTTTGTGTTTACAACATATTACTTTGAGTTTCCTCTACAATTATTCTTTTCCATTCAAATATCAACAGTCAATGGCATTGTGAAATCTTTTATTATTCCAGATCATTAAGGGTTTTAAAAAACTAGTTTCTTGAGGGATAGAACAAAGACCTCATGATAAAATTATTTTTGTGACACAATTTTAAAACGTCTTAAGCACTGATTCCTTTCACAATCGACGGAATTTTCTCTTAACAGACAACATTTTTTGGCACTGTTGCAGAGACAAATTTTATTTTCCCTGGGTTTTTCACATTATTTCCTCTGGTTGTTCTGTGAGGAGGAAATATTTGGCTGTGTTTGTTATTCTCAGAATTCTGGCTCACAAAAGGCCTCACACGAGGTCAAATACCTCACAGCAGAAGGTCCTTGCTTTGTCAGACCCTGAAAGATTGGTTTCTAAAAGGGTTTTGAAACCCAAAACCCCCTCAACACCTAGTCCTACACTGTCTACTCCTGACAATAGTTCTAGTAATCCTTTATTTGAAGATATCTCTAAATTACTTCCTTTCTTGGAACAAGATTCACCTTTCACACCAATTTATTTTCAAGAACCTAAGTTGGAAGAACACTCCTTTGAGTATGTTTCTTTTACTTTTACTCAAGCTCAACAAACTCTAGTTGCTGGTCCCTCTGCCATTGTCCATCAACCCACTCCCATATCAATTTTACCTCCACCTCCGTTCATTTTCACAGCAGGTTCATCGACTGCATCTAACCAAGGAACAATCAATCAAGGTGAAAACATGGTAGCACAAGCCTTTTTTTTTAACATATATGCTCCACTTAACCTTCCACAACCAATGAATGCAATGCCTCAAGAGTATCTTAAATTACTCCCATGTTTTACTGGAGAAGATGAAATAACTGTAAAAAAACACTTGCCTGTGTTTTGTAATTTTGCTGAAAATCTGAATGTAGAACATCTTGATGTTGTAATGAGGATTTTTGTTCAGTCTCTGGATGGAGAGACTAGAAATTGGTTTAAGGGATTGCCAAATAATTCTATTAATACATGGGAATAACTGGAAAATCAATTCACTCAGAGATGAGGTGAAAAAAGGGATCATGGATATTCACTAATAGAATTCAATACAATCAAAAGAAAACTAGATGTGAATATATCATATTCTATCAAAAGATTCAATAAATTGTATAACAATTTTCCTGTAGAAATGAAGTCCCCTCCTTTTGGAGCAAAGGTGGTTTTTGCTGGGGATTTTGAAGTCGATTTTAGTTTCACACTTAGAGAAAGAAGATCCCCTACTCTAGAGTAGATACAGACAAATGCTTTAGAAATTGAAGCTAATATGACTGCATCGAGGATGGTGAAAGGGAAACAACCAGTCCAAGAGAAGGGGAAAGCAAAAGTAGAATCATCACAAGATCAAAGAATTGAAGGTATGACAAAGGTGATAAAAAATTTGTCAAATAATATAGTTAAGATGGAATTGGAAAGTAAAAACTCCCAAAGACAAGTACAACAAAACCGAGGAGGATTTAACCCTTAATTCAGAAGAAAACCCTTGCAAATTTTGCAGAGGGAAAGAAAAGATCAAGACCAGGTTCAAGCACCATTGTATATAGAAGCAACACCCGAAGAGTCAGCAAAAGATGACCGAAAGGAGGCCGAAGATCAAATATTTTCTATGTACACAATAGAAGAGGATGAAAAGGAATATTGTGAAGGAGAATATACTAAAGCTGAAGTATCTTTTGCTGAAGATGAGATGAATGAATACTGTAGACAATTTGCAGATTTTATGCAAGCTAAGTTGCACAAGAAGTATAATTTGAGATCAAGGAAAAGATCAAGGCTTCAAGACATTGAGGGTGAAAAACAAGACCCAGACCCTCCTCCAATGGTGACTCCACAACAAAAGGAGCCTGTAAAAAAAGTCAGTAATGGGAAGCAACCTGTAAATTCAGTTAATAGAACAGATGTGCAGTAGGGTGAGCCTTCCTAGAGAAAATCATTTGATACTAATATTTTGGAGAGAGTTGTTCCTATACCTGAACAAGCGGCAAATTCTAGAAAGAGTGAAGAAGAACCTGAAAAGAATGTTAAACAAACTCATGCTTTCAGTTTGAGAAAAGAGTTGGAGAAGGTAAAAATCCAGGTACCTCTTCTAGAATTAGCTAAAATACCAATCTACAAGAAAGAAATTTCAGGATCCTATGTGTAACATGTGTAAGGAATTTAAAAGATAAGAGGCAAACGAATACGCTCTGCGTGCTTGACCTAGCCGCGCTGCTTCTGAGCT
>CM076575.1:129375569-129589745 GCA_034641835.2 Pinus albicaulis
AAGTACGGAATGTTCATCATACATACCCTCGTGAAATGCATCAACAAACGGACATGGTACGCATAGAGACGCGAGAATCTGCCCTCGCAACTGAAATACCGAATGATGAGTTTCATCAGTGGTGCAAACTCATCCTTCAGGAATATGAAAGGAAAAACCCTGCTCAGGTGCCTCATATACCCAGGTTTGATGTATGGCTCATAGTGGAATTTCTCTAACTGCTGACGTTTGTTCCATTCCTCTCCTATATTTGGTATCCCGGTGGCCTGAGCAATAGTCTCTGGTGACAAAATGAAATCTACTCCGGCGAGGTTTACACGGCCATCATGTAAATGTAGAACAAATAGACGAGCTAGTTCACGATAATGCTGCGTTTGTGAGATCATCTCACAGTATTGGAAACATGACTGATGCTGAAAGAAATTCATTGCAAGCGGGCAAGCCTGCAATTGAGCCAAAGAAGTAGGCTCCTCCCTGAGATGCTTACCACCTTTGCCACTTTTGTGAGACCTCCGTGGCACATTACCCTCTGTTGTGGAATCACTGTCATACTCCTGCTCATAAACTGAATCCGTCTCTGACATGGCTTTGAAAACAAGATGTCTGCAATATGTATGTTGATATAGGTGTAGTGAAGTCAAAAGTTTCAATGTATGCTCAAAACCCAAATATGTTGCATATGTACCAAAGCATCATAAGAAAATAAGTCACAGTGGTAATAGCTCTGTTTAAGTGGATTGGCATAAAAACAGTCACTGCTTTGATCACAAGGGAATTTGACAAATGAGTAGAAAGTGTAATGTAGTGTGCAGCCTTTGTAATGCTGACTAAAATTTTTCAAAGGGGAAAATGAGTATGAGACTGTGTTTGTCAATGGGAAATGGGAAACAATGTGACAATGACCACAGTGAAACAAATAGAAATGACAGTGGTAATATAATGGCGATGACAGCAGTGGTGAAATGACAAACTGAGAGTGTGAGGGCAGTGACACTTTGACAGTAGATGCATAGGTATATATATATCAACAATACAAGCTGGGAAATTCTTCACAAGACCATCAACATGTATTCAAAACCCTAAGAAAGGAATCTGCTATGAACAAAGGGTTACACCTCTCCACATCAAACATACTAATTTTCCCACTTTAAAAACACCACAATCCTATTCAAAAATCACTTAACAATGATGGAGAACCCACTTGGAAACTGATTGTGCTGATTTGGTGTGAAACTGGACGCAAGGGCAAAAATTTTAGCTCTGAGACTGTATGGGTAGCGCGCCTACCCAATGCGTAGCGCGCAGCAAGTGCGTAGCGCCCGTGGTTTTTAACACTGAATGGGGATGTTATATGCGTAGCGCGCCCTATATGGGTAGCGCGCCTCCTCTGCGCATAGCGCGCACCTCCAATGCCTGCCCACAACTTTGCAAAACACGGTTTCGGCCTTCAACATCAACAGCTCGATTTCTGCCTTGAGGATTTGTGCAAATTAATTGTTTACCATGGTTTATATGTGAATAAAAATATCTCATAAAATCAGATGTGATTTTAAATTTACTCCATGACCCACTTTTATAATGTTGGCACTTTGTCATTCCATCACTTAATATAATGTTGTTCTTTGGCTTTTTCTCGCTTTTTCTGAATCTTGGACTGATGATACTTGGTTGTCTTTTTGCAGGAATTTGGCATTTGACTTTGGAAAAGATCAGAGGCTTGCTCTGAAACTTCTTATGGTGAAACAAATACAATTATTACAAAAAATGAAGTTTGACAATTTCTAGTTCCAAAATAGAGTTTTGGACTAGAAATGTCTTCAAATGTTTTTGATAATAAAAACGTGAAATAGAAATCTTTTGAAACCAACCTCATGGCCTGCGGGCTTTTATTACATGTATGCAAAGGACTGAAAACCCTAGACTCTAGGACTAAAGACTCTTTTTAACGAAACTAATCATTTATGACCATGAATGCAATGACCATGAACTTCAGTGATTTTTGAGGAATTTTAATTAGCCCTGCAGGTACAAGCATGAGGAAACACAAGACAACCAGACCCCCTCGTCAGTCAATGGCATGCCCCTAGCGAAATGCAACGAAGTGGAACGAGCGAGACACCTAAGAATGATATGCAAAAAGCGAAAAGATCTCTGACGGAGGGCTGTAAGGACCGACTCTAACACCCTTAATGGGGCTTGGAAACGTATGTTTATAACATGGAAAACCAAATTAACGACAAGGACAAGATTGTTGACAAAATCAACTCCGATGACAAGGAGAAAATAGATGCAGCATTGAAGGAGGCCCTCGAATGGCTGGACGAGAACCAGTCATCCGAGAAGGAAGATTACGAGGAGAAGCTTAGGGAAGTGGAGTCTGTTTGCAACCCTATTGTAACCAAAGTTTATCAACAATCAGGGGGATCCTCCTCTGAAGGAGACAACGATGATCATGATTCCAATGAAGAGATTAGAGATACTAACTGCAGAAAGGAAGCTGACATCTCCTGAACAGAGATACCCAGCACAGAAAAGTCGCAGGTAAAACTAGTGGATAACAAAAATCAATGTTGGATAAAGAGATTAGAAATACTAACTGCAGAACAGAAGATGACAGTCCCCAGGAGTTTGCCACTAAATCTGCATTTTCTGGCAGACCTCAGGGTATGCAGTAGTTGCAACTATTGCATGTCACAGTTAGGATAGAAAGAAACAAGGATTCATTACAAGTTGCAAATACTGATTGTAGCAGAGTGCTGATATGATTATCAGCGAGTAGTGATTAATTAATGGGAAAATGAGATAAATATTGGTTTTAATAGAGGTTGGTAGGAGCAATGGCAGATTACGTCATATAAATTGTCTGCCTCTTTATGTTTCAACTCATAATTATATATAGGAGGATCACTCAAGATTCACAGTATAAGATCTGCATCTGTTGACCCATAAAATGATGTTTTCCACAGGATAGTGCTCTACAATGAAAATTTCTTCATCTTTCGGGCCATCAAATTGGTCCTCTAAATCAGAAAATATGTCAACATGTCATATATCTGTATTAATGGAGAAAATTTCATCTTTCTATTTCATGAGTTAAATTCTGATGACTAAATGCAATTTTCTTTTATCACTTCATCTCAAAAACTACAAATTACTTCAAATTAATAATTCACAAACAATAATCTACTTTCCTTACTTCTCACCCTTTCCTGTTGTGGTTTTATCAGGTACGTGGCGAGAGAAATCATTACTTCGTTCTACCCTCTCTTGGGCATCTCTGAATGCAACCTACAGGTTCTCAGATTTCCCTTGTTTTTTTTGTCTCAATGTTTTAACATAAACAATCTCTTGCTTCCGGTTCTGAGGACTGTGTCCTCTTCTCTACATAGGGGCAGCGTTTCGAGATTCTTACAACTTCATGCAACTCTCCATACTTAGAAGCTTCGGAGTTCTTGCAGATACTTTCGGTTCTATGTAAATTTCTTTAGACTTTCTTGGATGTTTTCACACCCCAGTTGTTTTTTTTCCTCTGCTGGTTTTGGATGTTGCGAATTTTGTGGCGTTTCCTTATGTGGACATTTTTGGCTTCAGGAAGGACTATTTTTCACCATGGGTGGTGCTCTCTTGAGCGAATTTCTATCGCAAATATTGATACCCGTTGCTGCTGTTATTGGAATTGGTTTCGCACTGCTTCAATGGATGTTGGTTTGACGCGTTAAAGTGGATCCTGAAAAGGCCTCGTCGGTCAAGAATGGAGTGCATAACGAGTTTTTTCTCGACAAAACCGAGGAAGATGGTGGCGATTTAAAAAATGATGTCCCCAAGTGTGCAGAGATTCAGAACGCCATTTCCCTCGGTATGCAATTCTGTTGAATTGGAATTCTTATCTTATCTTTTAGCTTTCTCCAAACACAGAGCTCTGTTCATTTCATTAGGATTCCTAAGAATGGGAATTATGTTACTACAGAGCATAATATTGATTATATTTGAATCCTTTTATTGTCCTTGATGTTACTGTATCTTGGCTTTCTGGACTTATTTTATTAGTCTACAGATTTTATCTTTATGCTTAAACTTTAGCCAAACATGCCTGATGTTAGCATGATAAGTACTGTGCTTATTTTGGTCTCCTCTGGGTTGGGTTCAATTTGAACTGTTTTATTTTGATCTCTTGCCTGGTTTATAGCTTTGAGATTTTTTTGAATTCATTAAATTTGGAAAAAAAAATGTTACATCTATGTTGGCTGGTTTCTGATTACGGGTTTAGCTTTTCCACATTGGTTTTAAGGTCTGGCTTGCGGTAGCATACATGTCTGAATCCCCGGCTATGTGATAATAGGTTGGGCATTGAGAATTCAAAATATTAATATGTGCCCTATATCATGATCCTGATATTTGTATTACAAGGGCACAATTTGCCTATAGGGAAATTGAACTGACGTAACAGGGTCTTGCTGGTAATCATGACAGTTCAAACTATATCTTGGGATTCTCATTACATTTATTTTTCATTTTGAAATCTCAGTAGTGTAGTAATTCTTTGCAATATTCTTTAGGAAATACATACTTGTTCAATGACATGTAGGCACAGGGATGCTGGTAGCCACGATTGCGTAAGAATTAACTCGTTGATGCAAGGTAGCCATTTTTTTTGTCTACCAAGAACGAGATTACCTTTACTTTATGCTTATTGAGTTAAGACAGTCATTTCGGGCTCTAAAGCCCTCAACAACCAAAGTTATTTTTTTGGAACAGTGTCTTGTTGATGAGGAGTTCTGCGATGCAATCACAATCACAAATCGCAATATAAATGATCCGAAGATCCAAGTGTCTTGTTGATATGGCAGAGTTCCGCAACGGAACGGCTGTATATAAAACATACAACCGAAACATATATAAATCGCCCTCCCGTATAGCAGAGGCCCGTGGGTCCACTTGACCACGTGGCGACACCTGAATGGAATCGCTTGGTTTCAATCGCAAGACTCAATCGGAGGGAATATGTTATGACTCCCGATTGAAGTCCCGGACCCGATTGTATTATTCACCACATTTTATGCGCCAATCGCATCCGATTGTTCAATCGCAATCGGAGTTTTGTTGTTTGGTCGTGCGATTGGAGTGGCGGACCCGATGATATTATATGCCACAGTTGAATGGGCAATCGCAATCGGAAACTCTTAAGTGTTGGGCCCGATTGCACCGTTGAAATTGGCGGACCCGATTGAGTTATATGCCAGGTTTTATATCGGACCATCGCGTCCGTTGTAATCGCAATCAGAACTTTCGGTTGATCGCACGCCTTTGTAATATGCTGCGATTGGAGTGGCGGACCCGATCCAGGTATAGGCCAGGGTTTATATTTTCCAATCGCATCCACTTTCGGATCGCAATCGGAATTTTTGATTGTGCGCTTGTTTGTTTAAAGCGCGGACCCGATTGTAATATACATTGCATTTAAATGTTTGATCGCGCGTTCCAGCACATTATAGTGGGACCCGATAATTTCATATTGACTTTGTTTTAAGTCTTATATAGTTTTTTTGTAATTTTTTTTTATATACGACATATATAAAAAGCCAAAAGGCTCGAGAGCCTGCGGTAAGGTTATTTTTTGCATTGTTCTCGCACAGCAGCGCGGAAAGAAAAAAAAACACACAGCAGTGTGTTGACTGTTTGAAGACAGAGTATTGTTTTTGAGAGAGACAGAGAGTTCTGTGCACTGCGTCTGTAGCAGTCACCATTGTTGTTATCCCTCTCTAAAGAGGAAGAATTTGTAACAGTTTTGAAAGAAACAAAAGTTGTTTTAAAAGTCTGGAAACTCTGTCTCCTGTCAATTTTTTTTACTTCTCTGTGTTTAGGAGGAGAGCCTATTCTCTTCACTTGGAATTCTCAAAATTCCAACATTTTCATGCCCAAGATGCGATTCAGGTGTGGCTAGCAGAGGGATTGCTTGCAAGGAAGATTCCCAATGATGAACATCAGCTCTATGACCCATTTGAGTTGGGCTGGTTTTATGTCAACCTTCTTGCAGATCGGTGTTTGATTGAAGCGATGATGACAGACTTTGATGGGCAAGTCCTATACTTCAGGGTGCACGACCTCATGCGTGACATGGCGATCCTAATCGCAGAGGAAGAAGAAAATTTCCACTGCCGTGTAGGTAAGGGTTTAACTTCTTTGAATGAAAATGAGTTTTCCAGTTGCACTCGCCTTTTGTTGGGCCACACTAAATTGACTTATTTTCCGCCATTGACATCATGTCCACAAATATGTACACTATCAATGATGGGAAATGCATATTTAACGATGTTTCCAGGCAGGGTGATGAAGAGTATGATCTTTCTTAAACTTTTGTCTTTGAGTGGGACGTCAGTGAAATCATTGTCGAAGACTCTGGGGCGTTTACAGCAGCTAGTGTACGTGAGTTTAGTAGACATGCCTATCAATAAATTACCTGCATCTCTTACCAATCTTATAAACCTTGAGATCCTGGTTTTGAGCAGATCTAGCATTACAGAGTTACCCTATGACATTTATATGTTGAGGTCTCTAAGGAAACTAGACCTTAGAGGATGCAAATATTTGCAATATCTACCTCAAAGCATTTCAAGGTTGACATCTTCGCAACGGTTCGAGACTTATGGTTGTCCGGTGATGTGGAACAACAACAAGTATAAAGGAAACAAAGAAATCCTCTGCATCAACACCTTGGGAAGTTTAACCCAGCTCAAAAGGTTACAATTAGAAAACAATGGACAGACTATTACTGATGGAACGTTGGGGAAGATGACTGAAATGAATTTTCTCACCTTATCACTGACTAAGATGGAAACCCTACCCGGTGATATGAGTAACATGTCAAAGTTGAAAAGACTAACATTATTGGATTGTTCTCATTTGATTAGATTGAATAATAACTTCTGTGCTTTTCAAAAACTGGGCCGTCTTACATTGTGGAAATGTGAGATGTTGGAAGAATTACCTTCTTTACACATGCTTAGGAGCTTGCGGCAACTAGAGCTTATTAGATGTTGTAGCTTAAGGAAATTTCCCATAGAATTCGGTCATACAGGAGCATTTTGTTTATTGGAGATATTTTCACTTGTTTGGCTATCTATGTTAGAGGAGTTGCCAGTGATAGAAGAAGGTGGGATGCCTTCACTCCAAATTTTTACGCTTATGGGATGTCCAGTATTAAGGATATTGCCAAAGAGTTATTTTAATTTGAAAAGGCTTGAGAAAATAAGAATTTATGGTTGTTTAGTAGAAAATTTGAATACTATTGAAAAAACTAATGTTGTAAAAGTGGTGACAATGTCTATCAGAGACATGGAAGAAGTTGCAAAGAGGTACTTCCAATTATTTTTAAGAAGAGAAAGTTGGCTCTATGGTGAGTTTTGGTGCAATGATCTTTTTCTTTTCTTAAGAAGCATTACCACATATGTATGATTTATATTTTGAAGGCCAACATTGTATATTATGACCTAGAAACAGATACAAGAAAGTACTTGTTCTTAAAAAGCGCTGGTTAGCTCTATGTACTTGAGTTTTGGTACTACTAAGCTACAAGGAAGTCCAAGGAAGCTCTTGTTCTTAAAAAAAAAGTTGGTCTGCTGAGTTTTGGTACTACTAATTCTTTCTTACTAAGGATTACCACATATGTATGATTTATACTTTAAATTTCATGATTTATACTTTAAATCCCAACATTGTATATCTCCTAAATCATGTTGAAAAAAACAACAAAACTAAAGTTCTTAAATGAGCTGCATGAGACCATAACACTCTTATATATTTTTTAAATTCATTAATTTTATTAGTCTCCTTACTCTTATTAAAATTTATATATTGATTTCTTATTTAATTAAGACTTTTTTTATAATAACTCATATTGGTGACTTGAATATTTGCCATTTGCCAGGTAATAGTAGGTGGCCACCACCCATGTGTATGATATTGAATAAGGTCCATCAACTCTTTGCTAATGCATGAAAAATTCCACAACAACATTTAAATCAAAATATATCACATAAATCTATTTTAAATATGGATCTAACATGAACATGAGTTGAAAGGGATCCAATTTCTTCATGTGATTTTTTTTTATGAGTATTATTATTATTATTATTATTTAGATTTTTTATTTCTTTTATTTTGGTCCACATGAGCAAAATTTCAACTTTGATGATGGATGGACACCCTTACACATCATATTGGATTGTAGAATGAGCCTCTCAACTCAATGATTAATAATTATATTTGAACATTGAAATGATTTCTTTCTTCAGAGTCAATATAAATAATTCAAAATCATATTTCAACGTTGAAATGATTTCTTTCTTCAAAGTCAACATAATAATTCAATTTTCTTCAAAAAGGTGCGGTAAACTAATTTTTTTTTTTTTTTAAATGGTTTTCTTAGTGGAAATTTAAAAGACATTGAAACAATGTATTTACCATTATTAAAAAAATATAAAAAGATAAAATGTAAAACTATTAAAATTGTATGTTTAAAAAAATTATGGGTGGGGTAAACTAAAATTATTATTTTTAAATGGTTTTCTTAGTGGAAATTAAAAAGACATTGACACAATGTATTTATCATTATTAAAAAAATATAAAAAGGTAAAATGTAAAAGTATTAAAGTTGTGTATTTAAAAAAAATATTGTACTTCACATCGATATTACTTTTCTTATAAAATATAATGCATATCCTGATAATGATAATGATAAATTAGTTTATGTGAATAATTATTTTTGCAATTTTTAATGTAAGTTTTATAGTTTTTTTAATAAATAAAGTTGAAAAAGTTTTAAAATTAAGAGGTTAGCCGTTAAAGTTTGATTTTGAGGTGTTGATGTACTTAATTTTCTTTTTCCCTTTAATAATGTAAATTTCAATGTATATTTATACAAATGTTTATATCTTTAGAATCATGAAAGAGAAAAAAATAGTTCTTTATTTTGATGTGGTTCACATATTTCGTGACCATTATGTTCACTTTGCATCAACTCATTAATGGAGCCTTAGCCAAACCCTAAAGGCGTCAAGGAGAATTGATGCCATGTGCTAGACCAATTGAGATAACCTTAGAAGCTAGAGAAAAAGAGAGATATTTATGAGTATGTGCATTTTTAATGGTAATGAATATGTTGACTATAATTAAAATCCTTATTGAAATTATATATAATATAAGGAACTAAAGAAATAATGATGTTTTTTTTTTTTTTTCATATAATGTAGACCACCAAGTTCATCAATTGAATGCTAAAACCAAAGAAACCAACTCATAGAATGTGTAAAGAAAAAATTCAATCCTACCTATATTTTTTGAATTCATAGGAATTGGTAAGTGTTATTTTTACATAACATGCTAGTTACATAAAAAAGTGTCACCCTTACATGCTTGAAATGAAATATTTAACACTAAAATATTCTTACAATTGCATAGAATCTATTTTTATTTTTGAGATGTGGTCAAGGCCACTAGAACCATCTATTTTCTATGTAATTATCACAAGAACCATCTCTTTTCTAGAACTTTGCATATTTTTTGTATATGTGCATATCTTTCATATATGCACATATCCTCCGTATATGCGCATTTATTGTATATGTGCATTTATTGTATACGAACAAACTCCATATATGTGCATATATGGAAGAAATGCATATACAGAATATATGCATATACGGAAGATATGCACACATACAAAAGTTGTGCATATATGAAAGACATGTGCATATATAGAAGATGTACATATATGGAAGTTGCACAACTTTTATATATGCACATCTTCTATATCGCATATCTTTCATATATCCACATATATTTCATATATGTACATATCTTTCGTGTGTGCATAAATTTTGTTGCGCATATACAGAAGTTGTTCATATACTAAAAATATGCACATATACGAAAGTTGCATATTTACGGAAGACATGTGTATATACAAAAGTTGCACATATATGGAGGTTGAAGTTATACTCAACTTTTGTATATGTGTAGCTTCCGTATATGCACATATATGAAAGTTTCACATATATAGAAGTTGCACATATACATAATTTATGCACAAATTTAGCCACTATATATGTACAACCTTTATATATACACAATTTCCATATATGCACAATTTTTGTATATGTGCATATATGAAAGATATGCACATATACGAAAGTTGTACCTATATAGAGGTTGACATTCTGTAAAGCTTTTCTATATACACATATCTTCCATATATGCACAACTCTTTTGTATATGTACATATCTTTTGTATATGCACAACTTCTGTATATGCACATATCTTTTGTATATGTAAAACTTCCATATATGTAAATATCTTCCATATATGCACAACTTCCATATATGCACATTTATGAAATTTGCGTATATACATAACCAGTGTGCAACTTCCGTAGTATGCATATACAACAAATTCCATATATGCACATCTTCTGTATATGTGCACATTATAAACCCATTCAATATTGTGGTAGAGAGACGAAGTGAGTGTGGAGAAGAGTTGTGTTCAATGCAGGAAACCCTTCATAAAGAAACTATCCAATTACTAAGAAATGGTCATAGATGAATGACTTACTCAACGCAGTTGAATCCCAAAAAATGATATCTAATATAATGCACTGCGAAAACCCCTCAATACTTAAATACAAAGAGTGAAGGGAGCTCTTCTTGAATGGTTCATGAGCCACAATAGTTGCTAAGGTTTTGCAAATGGGGTAGCAAGCTAAGTGGGTTTGATTGTGGGGAAATCTCCACAATTAAGCATGCTTGAGCCAGAGGAGATCTGGGATGGATGACCTCCCGAGAAGTCCTAGTTACCAGGTGCAAGCCCCGGAAGTGATGATTGACGCTATGTGATTCATTTCACTAGTTTCAATCCCACTTCTTCACCCTCGTGGAGCATCACCCGATGCAATGAGTGCTAAGTGGAATATATTCAAAAATCATGAGAAATTAGTCGGGGCTACTTACTACTCCTCATGGAAATGGTCATGATGAATGACTAAATTAATGCAAATAGCCCAAAAATGATATCTAAGATAAACATAATCATATTCAAGAAATTCTTACTAATTACTGTGGTCCTTTGACAGCTGTGACCCTTAGGGCTTTCAAAAATCTCATGTTGCTTGCATAGGGTAAAACGGGGCTATCCATAGTGATGAATGATGCCATCTCCGCATTGACAAGGTAGCCTTCCCAATTTACATAGGGATAATCATCGAACATAGGGGATAATCATCGATCTTGACATTTCCTTCCAAATCTCATTCTCCATACTTAAAATAGAATCACACATCGAATGGACCATGAATTATATTCAAGCCTTGCTACTAGCAGATCTCATGACATGAATACATCCATTATGAACTAAGCTTGAATGTTGCATTTGCACCAAATTGACTTCTTCCCACAAGGAACAAACTAGCAGTGACCTCATAATATATATAGCCATAATGCTACCATAATACATTCCTCTGCTCAAATTCACGAGAGTTGATTACGAACAATTGTTTATGATTCCAAATTCTACATCGAAGCTTCACCATCCTTTCCAAATGTTTATAATGATGCAAGGGATAACCTCCAATCCATGCATTTCTTTCCAATTCAATTTGGTTTCCAAAATCCTAAAATTTTGATACATTGAATGGGTTGTCGATTGTATCTAGGCCAAATTTCCAACAAATCTCATAATGCAAGGATGACCAACATGAGTTGAGCTAGTTTGTAGTATATACACAAATCCCACAAGTTCACATGAAACAAAAATGACATACTTATTATGCTCGCACCACTTTCCCCTTTTCAAAATTACGAGAGATACAACATGGATCTTTGACTCCCTTTTCATTCAATTATTTTGGTGGCAAAGCATACCTTATGCATGCTTCATGACGTATGATGGTGCTGCCTGCAACCTACCCTCATTTAGCCCTTTAATATTTAAATGCAAAATTCACTTCCTCTTTCACATTAATCCACAAGGTTACCATAGCCAAGCTTGTTCCCCTCTTGGCCATTTTATCAACTTCATAATTATGCTAGCATAACATATGATATTGAGTATTGCAAATTAGTTAAGATGTGTTTAGTTCTCTTGAGTATACTCCTCAATTTAATTTCTCATGTGAAGTTATCTATGTCAAGATATCAATTTTAAATCCTTGAATCTCTAATAATCACCAAATTATTTAGATTGTAGGTGAATGCCTAAACTAAGCCTTGGAGAAGTGCATAAACATTTTCTTGATTATTTGAATCAATTCTTAGACTCCATGAATATTATATTTCAACTTTCGTAAGGGCAAAGAATAACAGCATACCTGACAACTCCCCAAAAACATTATATATATATATATATATATATATATATATATATAATTTTTATGATAAAAAAAAATAACAATAATGTTTTAACTTTACAAATTCTAATACATTTTTATTATTTTATAGAGTCTTGTGATAAGCAAGAAAAGTTAAATATTTAAACGATTATGATAATTTTTTTATCATTTTATAAAGAGCACTTGTCAAATGGTTTTGATTCTAAAAAATAAATATCAAGGTGGATGAGATTTGATTCTTAGAAATAAAGATATTTTCAAGGTTTAAGGTTCAGGGTTGATATTACAATTGAATTACAATTGAAAGTTTAGTACTTTGTTGTGATTGATACCCAATAAAATTAGAATCTAAAATTTGTGATGTGAATAAATTCTTACAAATCAGCTACACAACAAGAGATATATATATAATACAAAATTAATTTAAATAACTACTCTAACTTATTGCCATTATTCGTTGAAATGTCGTTGAGAATTTCATCTTCTTTGATAGTTTTGTCTAAACTTCTACTAGATTTTTTGAAGTCCTTGTTTATTCACCTGTTTAAAATTATTTTTCATTTGTTGCGAGTCCCTGCTATTTATATCATTCTTGTATTTTCTTGACGTGATGGGTTTGCTTATTATTGAGCCTCAACTCCTTCAGCTTGGGAAACCCAACGCAACATAATCCACGGACCTAACTAGCTTTATGTTTCTTTCCCAAATCATGAGACTTGAGGTCGTCGATATTCAAGTTTTTGGATTCAATTCTTATTGAGTTTATTAAGGTATATGATTTTATTAAATTGAAGGATATGTTAGTTGTGATAAACCATTGAAAGGTGAGACTATCTCATGGTTTTCTAGAGAGCCACCCACTAGGTTGATTTATTCTGATATTTCTTGCTTTTCCTAAACAATTTAGGACAATGAGCTACAATGTGTCATGTTTCAAAGCACTTATTGCTTTTCAAAGAAACTTTTATAGTCTAGCTTCTAGGACCAATTATAATTTTTACCTATCAACATAATTTATGTTGGAAACCCTTCATTGAAATCCACTTCCATGCAATTACAAACATATATTGAAATGCAATCTCTTTCGATTCCCTGAGATGCAAAATGAATATTTTCAAGAGCTATTCCAATCACCAGAAAGGAGGAAGAACCCCAAAAATGTAAGGGAAAATCTGGGAGATGCACCCAAACAAGCGTTGAAAAAACGAATTGATCAAAGAATTGAAAGATGGAGACTAGGGCTTTAGGGGCATATCTAAGTTTCCCCAAAACCATGGGATTGAACAAAGAACGAGAGTCTTCGACAATGTCAAAATCAATGATAAAAATGCCACTTGCATAGGTGTAGATGAAAACATACTCATTTCATCAATAGATCCAAGACTTCAAGATCCAACCATGGAGATGGGTTAGCTAAGGCCAAAATTTATTGAAAAGAAAAACCAAACATAGGCTAATAAAAATTTCAACTTCTTCATCACCTTTAACACCGATAAAGATAAAAATAACGAGAACTTCTTACACCATGAAAACACTTGAGAAAATTTTCTAAACCACATTTTTGAAAGAACTATTTCTTGATAATCCAAAAACACCTCCGTGAAACAAAATCTTAAAGACACATGAAAAAAACCAAAAGAAAATAGATTACTTGAACAACCCACAAAAAAAAGAAAGTTGACCCCTCCATTGGCATTGAGATTGCATGAGAAAGGAAATAGTTTGAACTATTCATATAATATTTTGCTTATGATTTTTATCATCTAATATGATATTGATAATATGAAAAATGATGTTAAATTATAATGATAATAAAATGAGAGGAAAATGAAAATTTAAAATAAACACCTATTATCCACCAACATCCCCAAAAATTAATTACATCATTATTATAATTCTTAATAATTATTATTTATTATTACATAAAAATATTTAAATCTAAATATAATAAAAAATAAAAAAATAAAAAATAATAATAAATAATAATAAAATAACAAATACAAATATTTAATATAATTCACAAAGTAACAAATACCCAAGCATATTCCCACTCCAACGAATACTTCAAATTTCCATCCAAGAATCATAATAAATATGCATAAATACCTTAATGACAACTATATCCTTGGGATTTAATGTTGAAGAAGCATAACAAATACCCAAGAGGGTATAATACTAAGCTTGTCTTTTTATTGTTAATTTTCAAGATTTTATGCTACAGAATGATTGAACTTTTTCAAACAAACATGACTGGAATTACGAATAGAAGGCTAGAATGATAATATCGCCCCCTCGGCCTTGCAGAGAACAATAGTCGTCGGTGCTGGCAACATCGTCATGGTCGTCGTGATCTGTGGCCGCGAGGAGAGAACCGGCGGTGCTCTCCATACAACCCAGCCAGACTTTCCGCATTCCGTGGAGGCTCCCATTGTAAACAATAAACAATATCTATTTTTTATGGGATGCTAAATATTAAAGATATTTTCATAGGCGATTTGAATTTAGAAATATTTTAAAGAATAAAGAATAAGAGCTTATGCTCGTTCACTGGAAAATTATAGGTTAAAGAAAATATTAATATCGTAAAAGTGGTGACAATGTCTATTACAGATATGGAGATTTACATGGATTTAATGACTATGGATGATATAGTCTCTTCTCAACATATTGTAATTGATGACCATATCTACAGAGTCTCCATGTCTGCTCAAAAATTACAAATTCTCATATCTCAAATTACATTAAGGCCAAGGCCATAACATGCTTGTCTCAATACCAAGCCGTTCGAAATAAAATTTACAACCAAAATATCTATATACAAACGCTACTAAAGAATTTCAAACACAAGGGATATACCCATTAAACCAACATCACAACCATACAAAATTACCACAACTAACCATACTTAGAGTGTAGCGTTGCGACCAACATTTGGCCAAACGAAAAAGAGACCAAACAAAATAACAAGTTCCCTACATAATGGGCCAAGAACCACCATGAATACCAACAAACTACATTGCCAACCACTTGTTTTTGTCTCACACTATTTTTGTCTTAAATTTTATATTTAAGACAATTCAATTGATATTAAATTTTAATATAAAATAACTAAAATAAAAAGTGACTTTTTAAGACAAAAGATTTCTTTTGTCTTAAACAAATGTCTTAAAATGCCCTTGGTGTAGTAGTGAAACTACATTGCCAACTACTTGTGCTCACTCTTCATTACTTGAGGAAGAAATATTTGTTGGAGACCTCACATTAGAACCAGAAGAGTCCATCAGGGCCCAATTGTCTGATTCATAAGCCATATGGCTTTCCACATGCACCAAGTGGGAGCCCTTCTTATCCAAGAAAAATAATTGATTTTTAAGCATCCTCTTGATGTCCTTCATGGATGCAAAAACATTATACTTCTCCACTTGCTTATTCTTCAAGAACGGACCCAATAGGGTATTCAATTGCCAATGAAGATCCATGGAGTTTAAGTATTGCTTCTTCCTGCCCCTCGTATGCCCAAATTTTGGAACCCATGTTTACATGCCATCCATGATCTCAAAATATGAAAGATATTTCCTTTCAGCCCCAAATCGGGTCTCAATCTTGCAAATTTCCCTTCGAGTGTCCGATGAAAAATCATTGAAATAGGTGGAAACTGAGTCGTAAGCAAAAACTCTCGCTCCTAATTGCCATTGTTGGGCTTTACCATCTCCCCCTGCCAACACCCAATTCTCTATCTCAGTGTCATTGCTAAGACCTACTAGAACACCTCTTGGAATTGCTATAAATACCTCTACCTAAAAAGAAAAAAAAATAAATAAAACCCACCTAAAAGATGAAGGTAAATTCACCAAATATTTTAAGTAAATGTATATTTTGGATTATATAATAATTCATATTCAGAATAGTTTTAATATTAATAAGATTCCATTTTATATTAGAATATAATATAAGAGTAAGAATCTTTTGATTTTACATTAATTATTTTATGAATTTTATTACTTTCTTTGAGTGAAACAAAACCATAGAAACACTCTTAAATATTTTTAACAATTTTAATATTTTATAAAACTTTCCTAAAATATAAATAAATTATATTAAAATGTATTTAATTAATTAATAATAATAATATAATTTTTATTACGCCAAAGACATTTTATTGTGAAATTTTTCCACGCGACATTGTTTGAAGATTCATCGTCCACCACCTGTTTTATTTTTATACGATGGCTATTTAATTTTATTAAAAAAAAATTGCTTTCATATTCGCCTTATGACTCCCCCCTCCATCATGCTTAAGCTCCTTATGCCTCCCAACTCTCCACCTCAGATACGTTAAACCCTTCTCCATTAATTCTCATGACCACGTATAGTTGATTTTTGAAGTTTGTTTATATAAAACATAATAAATATATTATATTAATATTATAATATATTATATATTAATTATAATTTTAATACAATTGAATTTTAATTTTAATATAATATAATAATATATTTTAATTAATTTTATTTTTAATTAGTTTTAAATTAATTTAATTTAATATTGTAATTATAATTAAATTAACACTAATTAAGAAAGAATTGTAATTTTTTTTTCTCTTTATCATTATATTTGTGGACTTACTTACACACAGACTTTTTTTTCGCTTTGCTTTGCACCCAAAAAAAAATGCAAATGCTAGTATAATTTATTATGGAGAACATATATCTATATATATAATTATCAAATTTTAGTATTTATAAAACTAAATATTATTTTATTTTAATCATTAAGATTTAAGATTTTAGAGTGTGTTCTAACTATTTTTCTCATATTTTGTTGTGTCTAGAGTTCTTCTACTGATGTCGATTTGTATATTGTAGAGGTTTTCTACAGATCTCGATCTATATAAGGTAGACTTGTAGGTGTTAGATGGTAACAAATGTGTTCTAAATATATTTTTCATATGTTGTTGAACAAAAAGGCTCTGTATATATTTGTATAGGGTATAAGTGTAGGTATTAGAGGGTAACAAATCTAATATGTTTAAAATAGAATTGTAGGTGTTAGATGCTAACAAATGTGTTCTAAATATCTTTCTCATATATTGTTGGGCAAAAAGGCTCTTTATATATCTATATAAGGTAGAAGTGTAAGTATTAGAGGGTAACAGATCTACGAACATTTTTTTTAGATAAAATAAAATCATAATATACATATTACTTTAAAATATATAAATAAAATCATAATATACATATTACTTTAAAATATATAACATATAAATAGCAGTTATAAATTAACATCCATTTTACCATATAAATAGTAGCCATATTTAAATTTAATTAAAAAGCACATAAAAATTTAATATTTACAATATAACAAGATTCTTAACTATAAATATTCACCTCATTTTACCATGGATATTATTAACTTCTAAATAGACTTTTTTACAATACCATGGTCTATCAATACTACATACTCAAAAGTAAACTCATTTCAAAATTATATATATATATATATATATATATATATATATATATATATATATATATATATAATTTTAATTTAATTTTTTATTTTTATTTTTAAATAAATCTTAATATTTACAATAAACATATAATATAAAAAGATTTATAACCGTAAATATTTTTTCTCATTTTACCATGGATATTATTAACTTGTAAATAGACTTTGTTACAATAACATGACTTATCAATACCACTTGCCCAAAAACCACAACTCATTTCAAAATCAAAATATTTGATAAACTTTATTTTATAGCATTTTTGAAATTAAATCTAAAAGAAAAAAGCTAGAGGGAGATGTTGTAGTGGTGTAAATGTTTGTAAACATTTACATGTGGGCTCAAATAAAAAATAATAAAAAGTTAAAAATAATTACCAAGAGAGACCTATGTCTATTTAGAAATGTTGTAATGTCAAGAAAACATTTTGACTTAGTCAAAATAAAATAAAAAAAATTAATAATGATAATTATCACTGAAATATTTTAAATTGGTGAAATTACATAAAACTAAAAAATAAAATAAAATATAAAATATAAAATTAATAAGTATGATTAATTAAAATTGAGAGTGAAAATAGATTTGATCTCTCTAGAATATTGGTAGATCCTGAATTAAGATGGATTTAAGATGGTTATCTTCAAACCAAATATCAACTTATAATTCTAAAAATTCACATTAATTCTATATAAATATGTCTTTGTTAAGAAGTATCAATTCATTATATATTTATTTTTAATTAAGAAATAACTATGATTTTAAAATTATATATTTTTGGTAAAATAAAAATAACTCGAAGTAGATTACTAACTCTCTTATCACAAAGATTAAATTCCCAAAATAACATACTTAGTCTAAATTAATTAAGCTCAAATAAGCAATGCCAAGAAGCGAAAAAGTTCACTCCAAGGTCAATGAGAAACGTCTTAACTCTCGTTTAAAAATTAAATCATTATTGTAAAAATAAAAATAAATAATTAATATAAAAAAATTAATAATTTTTTTTAATAAAAAATATTAATTAATAATTTATAAAATTAAAAATATTGATACTTTTCAATGTCATTCGATTTATTCGATAACAAAAGAAAAATCAAACGAGTATTGAATTATGTATACTTCATTCCATTCCATAAAAATTATGTAATTAAAATTTGTGTGAATTTGTACACATTATTTTGGATCAAAATCATCCATTTTTGGGGTAAGCGAAACTTCCAAAATAAATTACAACGTAGATACATCCATAAACGAGCATCCTCAGGTTTAAAAGTATATTTTGAAACAGAGATCGTATTTTTATGTTTGAATTATAAATATTTTAATATTTCAAAATAATTATTTTAAATTTATGAAAAATATTATTTGAAATAATATACAAAATATATAAGAAAAAAGAATTAGAATAAAAAGATTTATGTTTTTTTAATTATGTTATTCAGACTCGTAAAAAATAGTACCGTGTAACAGTGGTATTTATAATCATTATGTTTTTTATTATTTCATATGAATTTGGATTTTTAATATTCTCAGTTATAATTTTTTTTTTATAATTTTAATTTAATTTAAGTATAAAAATATGATAACATGTTAGTTAATTTATTAATTATAAATCTTTCGGGAAATCACATAAGGAATTTTTGGAACCAACGCGTTTCAAACTACCAACTCACCAACTCATCATCAGGATAATGAGGATTAGCTGATCTGACATACACATTTATACCAGGAGGAGAGAAGCAATTGTCACACCCCAAAGAGTTAAACAACAGTGAAAAATAAGAAAAAATTATAAAATAATAAAAAATATAACTAACCATTCTAATTAGCTAATTTTATTTAACCAATAATTATTAAAATTCTAATTATTCTCCACTACATTGTGATCTAGTAGTTAAGATGATACATCAGCGTGTTGACTATTCATGTTTAAACCCCAACAATATGCAGTAGTAGCGAGGGAAATTGAAAGCAAAAACTTTCTAGAGGAGTAGCAGTAATGAGGGAAGTGGCCAATTGCAACTCGCTTGTTGAGACCATTCAGAAACATCTTGTGAATTTTGTCTTAAGGCATAATATCTAAAATGTGCAGTATAATTGGGTTCCATAAGCTTTGACAAGTGCGTTTAGTTGAGGTGCATATGATTATTTCACACTTACCGGCCCAAGCCATTGTTTTGCAAGATTTACCCCCTTTGCAAAAATTATGTTATCCCTCACCAAGTGAAACCCTAGTTTCAGAGATCATCAATTAAAATCGCATCTATGAAATTGAACCATTGGTGAGTGGTTCCCTAGATGGAACTCAATGTCTTAATTCCAATGTATTTGACGATTTGTTAATATGAGGTTTGGTCAAGTTTCATGCCTAGTTTTAACTTGCTTACTGATGTCATTCAACACTATTTTGTAAGTTTGATATAGTGGCATTAAATGCAAACAAAGTAGCATACTTGGCTTATGAAAACTCCAATGAGTTTTTTTTTTATGGCCCATGTCATCATGCCACCCACAATGTCTAGACCCTTTGCTTTGCAATACTGACTCACATGTGGAAAAATGACATTATCTGTCATTGAGAAAAAACTTATTTTTGGAGATCATCGAATAAAATGGTATCCATAAAATAGAATCACATGTGATGGGTGTCCTTATTTACTACTTGGTCTCCTAAGTATAAAGCAATTGATTGTTCATTGATCCAAGGATCGATCAAGTTTTTATGGCCAATTACAAGCCACTTGTTAAGGCCATTTAGGAACATTTTGTGAGTTTAATTCATGGGGCCACTTCCCATGAAAATGCTTCAGAAAATAAGAATTTATGGTTGTTCAGTAGAAAATTTGGACACTATTGAAAAAAATTATGTTGTAAAAGTGGTGACAATGTCTATTAGAGACATGGAAGAAGCTGCAAAGAGGTACTTCCAATTATTTTTAAGAAGAGAAAGTTGGCTCTATGGTGAGTTTTAGTGCAATGATCTCTTCCTTTTCTTAAGAAGCATTACCACATATGTATGATTTATATTTTGAAGGGAAACATTTTATATTATGACCTAGAAGAAGATACAAGGAAGTACTTGTTCTTAAAAAGAATTGGTTAGCTCTATGTTGAATTTTGGTACTACGAAGCTACAAGGAAGTGCAAGGAAGTTCTTGTTCTTAAGAAGACTTGGTCTGCTCTATACTGAGTTTTGGTACTACTAATTATTTCTTACTAAGAATTATCACATATGTATAATTTCTACTTTAAATCCCAACATTGTATACCTCCTAAATCATGTTGAAAAAAACAAAGAACCCAAAGTTCTTAAATGAAGATGAGACCATAACACTCTATATTTTTAAATTCATTAATTTTATTAGTCTCCTTACTCTTATTAAAATTTATATATTGATTTTTTATTTAATTAACACTTTTTTATAATAACTCATATTGGTGACTTGAATACTTGCCAGGTAATATTTGCTAATGCATGAAAAATTTCACATCAACATTTAAATCAAAATATATCACCATAGACCCATCTTAAATATGGATCTAACATGAACATGAGTTGAAAGGGATCCAATTATTTAGATTTTTTATTTTTTTATTTTGGTCGACGTGAGCAAAATTTCAATTTTGATGATGGATGGACACCCTTACACATCATATTGGATTGTAGAATGAGTTTCAATTTTGATGACGGATGGACACCCTTACACATCATATTGGATTCTAGAACTCAATGATTAATAATCATATTTGAACATTAAAATGATTTCTTTCTTCAAATTCAACATAAATAATTCAAAATCATATTTCAACATTGAAATGATTTCTTTCCTCAAAGTCAACATAATAATTCAATTTTCTATAAAAGGGTGCCATAAACTAAAATTAATTTTTTTTAAAGGTTTTCTTAGTGGAAATTAAAAAGACATTGAGACAATGTATTTACCATTATCAAAAAAATATAAAAGGTAAAAGTATTTAAGTTGTATATTTAAAAAAATTATGAGTGGGGTAAACTAAAATTATTATTTTTAAATAGTTTTTTTTAGTGGAAATTAAAGAGACATTGAGACAATATATTTACCATTTTTAAAAATATATAAAAAGATAAAATGTAAAAGTATTAAAGTTGTATATTTAAAAAAATTATTGTACTTTTCTTATAAAATATAATGCATATCCTTATGATGATAATGACAAATTAGTTTATGTGAATAATTATTTTTGCAATTTGTAATGTAAGTTTTATAGTTTTTTTTTAATAAATAAAGTTGAAAAGGTTTCATAAATTAAGAGGTTAGTCCTTAAAGTTTGATTTTGAGGTGTTGATATATTTAATTTTCTTTTTCCCTTTAATAATGTAAATTTCAATATGTATTTATACACATGTTTATATATTTTAGAATCCTGAATGAGAAAAAAAAAGAGTTTTTTATTTTAATGTGGTTCACATACTTCGTGACCATTATGTTCACTTTGCATCAACTAATTAATGGAGCCTCAACCTAACCGTGAAGGCATCAAGGAGAATTAATGTCATGATATCTCAATAGAATGGTGTTGGACCAATTGAGATAGCCTTAGGAGCTAGAGAAAAAGAGAGATATTTATGAGTATGTGCATTTTTAATGGTAATGAATATGTTGACTATAATTAAAATCCTTATTGAAATTAGATATAATATAGGGAACTAGAGAAATAACAATGTCTTTATTTGTTTTTTCTTTTTATATAATGAAAACCACCAAGTTCATTAACTCAATGCTAAAACCAAAGCAACCAACTCATAGAACATGTAAAGAAAAAATTCAATCCTACCTATATTTTTTGAATCCATAGGAATTGAGGTAAGTGTTATTTTTACATAGCATGCTAGTTACGTAAAAATGTGTCACCCTTACATGCTTGAAATGAAATATTTAACACTAAAATATTCTTATAATTGCATAGAATCCACTTTTCTTTTTGAGATGTGGTCAAGGCCACTAGAACCATCTCTTTTCTATGTAATTATCACTAGAACCATCTCTTTTCTAGAACTTTTCATATCTTTTGTATATGTGCATATCTTTCATATATGCACATATCTTCCGTATATGTCCATTTATTGTATATGTGCATCTACCGTATATGCAAAAATTCCATATATGTGCATATATGGAAGAGATGGATATACAGAAGATATGCATATACGGAAGATATGCACACATACAAAAGCTTTGCATATATGGAAGACATGTGCATATATGGAAGTTGCACAACTTTTTTATATGCACATCTTCTATATATTATATCTTCGTATATCCACATATCTTTCATATATGTACATATCTTTCGTATATGCATAAATTTTGTACTGTGAAAATGTGAAGCTAGGTTACACTTTTTGCCATTTTTTGAGAAAAAAAATTCATTTTTTTCGGTTCTTCAACTTTCTGCAAACTATAACAATTTTTCTGTGTAGAATTTCATTTTGCGATAAAAATAAAAGTTGTGAGAAATTTTGTTAGCTTTCTATTAATTATTTTTTGAAATTTTTTTAATGTAGATTTGATATGTCAACTTAGCGTTTCTTTGAGTGTGTGTTTCTTAACAATCAAAGGATTCATAAGAAGTCATGTTATGACACAATGTTGTATTCATTGAAAATTTGTGTTTTTGAGAAAACAAAATGTGTTACAACAATCTAGACAGAGTCTACTTTGGTTTCGTCATATTTACAAAGCCAATGGATGCATATCATAATTACTAGAATTTTTTGAACTGGTCCAATACGAAAAACTGCGTATTTTGGATATGTTTCGCGTCGCAAGAAATTTCTTAACATATAAGTTATAAACTAAAAATATAAAAGCTACCCATTAGAGACGACGGACCAATGTAATGCCCCATAATTTTTCAATTTTTTTTACAATATATTTTGGGAGATACAAAATTTTGATTTCACTGAATCACGACAACCCTCAGAAATTGTTTGCACCTATTCTATTAGAAAAATAATTAAAATTAATAAATGTTTATGAAATTCCATAAAAGTTATATTTCCTGAAAGTAGATTCAATTCTGAAAATGCTTGTCTTGGTTCCGACAGTTAATTAACAACCTTTCATGGAGTTTAATCAGTCCAAAGTTGCAGAACCGTATTCAGAGCCTGGTTTTTGCGTAATTGGTGACGCGTTAGTTCGGCCGAACTATGTTTTCCGCCAAAGGCTTGTTAAATCTAACGTCTTAATAGTTCGACCGAAATTTTGATCAACAGTTCGACCAAACTCTTGTATAATTCTCCATCGGCCGAAAACTTTTGCGGAGCCCCCTACTAAAACACATTTCGCGTCAATATAAATTGCCACGAAATGATTCACAATTTTCGCACATTTCGCACACTTCTTCTCATTTTACAAAGATCTTGGTTTGGGTTCAAAAACTTTTCTTCAAAATTTGGATTTAAGAGCATTTCTTGGTTGATTTTACAATTTTGGGTTTAAAGAATTTTTTTGGAGGACATTTCTTAGAGGCGGCGTGAATTTTTTTGGAGGACATTTCTTAGAGGCGGCGTGATTTTGGCTGAATTTTTTTAGAAGACATTTCTTAGAGGCGGCGTGATTTTGGAAAAAATTGTAAAAAATTTCTTGGACGTACATTCAAAAGACATTTCTTGGAGGTATGTATGTGTTTTGAGTTGAAGTAAATCTTTTGAGCTTCGTTTCATTTTTATAAGACATTTTTCTCTCGAATTTTTTAAAGTAAGTGTTTTGGATTGGAGTATGTATTTTTTGCAAAAAATTTAAACTGAATTTTTTTAAATTAAATATTTTGTGATATTTTTTGTAATCAAGTTATTGTCTAATTTTTTGAAGGAAATTTTTCTAACTTCATACCCTATTATCATGGGAAATCAAAGAACTTGTGCGAGAAAATATGATCGAAAAAGAGACCCTGAAGAACGTAGAGAAGAGACGAAACAATCTCGCAAAAGAAAGTTAGAAGCCCTCTCAAATATTGAAGAGGAAAATCAACCTCAAGCGGAAATTGAAACAGGTATGTAAATATAAATATTATGATTTATTGATATATTTAAAATTTTTCTAATGTAAAATGTGAAGCTTAATTTTTATTTGATGAACTAATTTGAAAAATATTTTTTTTAATGTAAACAGACAGAGATATTCCTCAAAATATTGAAGAAGAAAATCAACCTCAAGCAGAAATTGAAGTAGGTATGTAAATGTAAATATTATGATCTATTGATATATTTTTAAAATTTTCCCAATGTAAAATGTGAAGCTTAATTTTTATTTGATGAACTAGTTTGAAAAATATTTTGTTTGATGTAAACAAACAGAGATATTCCTCAAAATATTGAAGAAGAAAATCAACCTCAAGCAGAAATTGAAGCAGGTATGTAAATGTAAATATTATGATCTATTGATATATTTACAATTTTCCTAATGTAAAATGTGAAGCTTAATTTTTATTTGATGTACTAATTTGAAAAATATTTTAGATATATTTATTTATTTATTGAATATGTACTATTTTTTCGAATATATATAGATGAAATCACTATCGATAATGAGATGTTAGAAAATGTTGACACTCGCATATATGGAGATAAAAAACCTGACCATGTTATACGATATCGTGTCAACTGCATTTTTGAAAAGTATTTCTTAAATGAGCAGGTGACAGTTCAGGCTCAAATGTTGAAAGGTCTCCTATCATCAAGGAAATTAAAAGAAGCGATGACACTATTGGGTATTCAAAAATCAAACAAAGATAAAAAAATGAAGGAAGAGGTGATAAAAAATATGAGTAGTGCTATAAATTCAATTAAGAGATCTAGAGAGAAAGATGTTTCAATTGTACGTAGAGGAATACAGATGGAAATGGTTTCACCAAGTACTCAAGAGAATCGTTTGGTAACATCTATGGCATGAGCACTGGGAACCTCGTGAAAAACTTTGCACAAACATCAGAAATTTCGACTGCAAATAGATGTAAATGATGAACTCACTTGTTGGAGAGCTATTTGTAGGTAACCATACAAAGATAGACTTGGAGAAAATGTTAAAAAAATAATATATGAATATTGGAAGAACAATTCCTGTGTTTCACCAACTGCAAGACATGTGATGCGAAGAAGAATAGCACGAAATCAGTATGAAGAACATGAAAAACATCTCTTGGAAACCACTCAGATAGAGTTATTCAACAAGTTCAAAGAAGAGAATCATCAAATTCATGTTTCACTCAGTGCTTTTGTTCAACAAAAACCATGGTATGTAAAACCTATCACCGTACATGACACTTGTTGCTGCCATTATCATGTGGAATTTGAGTTATATTATGACACATTCCTTGATTTCGGTAGAACATTATGGAAGGATTCACCTCCTCTTTCCACTATCCGTGAATTCATGTCTCAAATTCTATGTGAAAGAGAAAGCGATGAACTATTTTACAAAAAGAAATGTGTCGGTGGTAAAAAATGCGATGATTGTGGAAATTTGACTAAATTTCAAAACAAATATCGTATAGATATAAATGATCAATCATTGTCCAACATGAAAGTGAAATGGACGAGATATGAATATATCGATACATCGATTCAAGGTGCAAATAGTGTTAAAAGAATTGAATTACTAGAAGATGAAAATTTTCTAATAGACTTTTTGAGAAAGTTTGAGGCAGAAATTTACAAATACACCAAGCATTCCCATAGAGCTTGATGGCAAGACTTGCAATTCAAAAAATCTCGTGAAGTTTTTCCACCAGGGACCATTTTGTCAGTGATTGATTTTGCAGAAAACTACACATTTGTTCCACAAAAAGAAATTCAAAGTGAATACTATCATTCTGACCAAGTCTCCATGCTCGTCCATATTCTATATAGACATGCTGAACAAAATTTCAATCATATAGAAAGCATGAGTGAAAATCGACATATCATTAAAGAATATCACTTCTATATCGGTGACGATCGTACACATGATACATATTTTGTACAACATTGTTTTGGAAAAATTTATGATTCATTGAAAAATCGTGGAATAACATTCAATGAACATTGGATATGGTCAGACGGATGCGCAGGTCAACTCAAATCTGCACGATCATTCTTTTGGTTCTGTTGTCTTCATAAGAAAACCTGCATTAAAAATTGTTGGAATTTATTTGAGACTGGCCATGGAAAAGGAGAACATGACAGTGCAAGAGCATGCATAAAACGAGTACTTCAAAGATATCAAATGAACCACTCTGCAAGACGACTTGTGAATGCTGAAGAAGTTGTTCAATGGTGCATCGTTGCTCTAAGCCATGAGAGAAACCCATCAAGAGAAGTGTGAAGGTACATTCAATTTAATTTATATTGGAAATATAATTTTAAACATTGTACATCTATCATGCAATGATTATCTTTGATTGTATTTTGATATCATATTTACAAATTCTTCTTCTAATTTTCCATATAAAGGTTTTTCTGGCATATTGGAATCGAAGATGTAGATAGATCAATTGGAAATGACGTTGAAACAATAAAATGGACTCAAAAATTGCATTCAATTCAAACAAAGTCGTCCAAAAATGTGTTTGCATTGGATAGAAGAAAATATTCTTGTTTTTGTGATTTTTGCATAGACAACACAAAATCCAATGATGTTTGTGAAAACAAAATGTATGTGAACGATTGGAAACATACAAAGATAAATACAAAGGGAAAAATGTCTGTTGCAATGTTTGAATAAATGCAATCAGAGGAAACTGCAATATCATCCGATGGTGATAGAGTTTCCGATCTTGTTAGAGAAGGTAACATTTGAATTACTTTCTAATGATTTAAAAATCTAGAAATAAATTTAAATATGTATAATTTTGTTAAGTTTATTTTATTGTGCAGGAGATGTTTTTGCTGTAATTGCACCTATTGATAATGATGAAAATGTGAAGTATTATTTTATGCGTTGCACTGAACGAAAAATGAAATTATTACAAAACTATAATGATCATGGATTTCAATATGACAAAGGGTCTATTATACTGAAAGGTTATTTTTTCAGACAAACTCATCAAAGTGGAGACTTTTTTTAGTTTGAAGACTATGAACCTGATTCCATAAGTTGTCAATATAGTCACTTGGTGTGTGCAGCACACATAAAGTTGATAGAAGTTCAATCAAAGAAAAAATCAAAAATTAAGAGATGGAAAATGTCAAAATCAGATCATGAACGGAATATTGAAGATGGAATTCCATTAGAATTTTTTTGAGTGAATTGTCCAACAATTTATTCTCTTTGGATTAAATATGTTTTAAAACTTCCAGTGCTCAACTAAAAATTGAGCTGCTTATGTTATTTGTGTAAGTGTTTGCACATGTACAAATTGTTTTGGTACAAGCACGTGCTCTAGTATCAACTGAAAGTAGCTTTTCTATACATATGCATTGATGAAAAATGTTATATATATATATGTTCTAGAATGAAATTAATTGTTCTAGTTTTACTATGTGCATTGATGAAAAAATATTTACGTACTCAATATATATGTTCTAGAATGCAATTAACTAGAACTAGTTTTTCTATGTGCATTGATGAAAAACTAGTTGGATTTTCTGGTAAAAAGTATGGACACAATGTAAATAAATCATCTGCAGTATAGTTTTGTACGAAAATTCCTTTCAGACAAGAGACTCGGAGCACTTCTCCGACTTTTGGTGGGATTTGACCCACATCTCTAATCTTGATTGAAAATCTAGTACAAAATTTGCTTGCCCAATGGTCGGATATGTTCAATGTGCATTGATGAAAAATGTTACTTGTCTTGGATAGATATGTTCTAGAATGCACAATTAATTGTTCCAAGTAGTTTTTCTATGTGCATTGATGAAAAACTAGTTGGATTTTCTGGTAAAAAGTTTCCATAATGTAAATAAATTGACAAGGCTACCTATTTAAGTGCATTAACGACATTGACCCAAATTCAAAAAACATATATATATGTACTACACTTATATTTCCAATCAAAATTAAAGGGATAATTCGTACATATCTACTTCTTTAAACTCTTTTTTCATTTAGAGCTCAATTGATACATGGTTAGTTGCATTGAAAAGCTATGTTCTTCCTATTGGAAATTTTTTCATTCAAACAAAACTACATGGAGAGATCAAAAGCAAACTTAAAATTTCAAATGTACTTCAACCATCCAAAATGGATTTGTGCAACATTACTTGACATGCCATGCCAATTATAGTGAACAAATATCCAAAAGAAACATTTAACATTATATACCACATGTGCCAAATGTAGATTGATACCATCCAAAACTTTAAATTTTAAAAACTTTTGATAATATATCGTGCAACATTAAAACATTAAACATCACATGTGAAATGTAAATTGAAACCATTCAAAACTTGAGTTTAAGAAATTTTTTGATCATATATAGATCATTACTTCACATGCCATGCTAATTATAGTTCAACTAGATGGAAAATAGAAACATTTAACATTATATACCACATCTGCCAAATGTAGATTGAAACCATCCAAAATTTAAAAGCCTTTTGATTATATATCGTGCAACATTAAAACATTAAACATTTAAAGTTCATTAAATATCACATGCAAAATGTAGATTGAAACCATCCAAAACTTGATTTTTAAAAACTTCACATGCCATGCCAACAACATTAATTTATATATAACAGCATTACTTCACATTCACATGCCAAAAGTACTAAAACCATCCAAAAATTAAATAAAACAAATTATATAATAACAATGTAATAAAATATGTCCAAAAATTGTAAATCTCACAAGTATCAAACTGTATCAAGTTTAACAAATTTTAAGACCATCTAAATTTTGAAATCAAATCTACTGTAAATCATGTCCATCAAATAGAGACGGATCTAGCGTCTTCCCTACTAGGGTCTCAGTCCGCGCCCTATCATGTGAATGGGAAACCTACATACACAATGCACATGTACTTGAACATTAAAATTTGATGTTTTAAAAATGAATGAAAATATATATATCTAGAACTTCATGTAAAAAACAAAATATAACAAAAAAATCATGCAATACCTCATAAGGTTCCCTCTCCATTTGATGAACAAGTTCTCCCATAGGAACATCTGCAGCGGTAAACTGTACAATATACATGTACAGTTATATATATATATATATATATATATATTAAAAACTTTCAAATGAAAATGCACGTGTACATATATAAACTTATTTTCAATAATATTAAAAAAAGGGACTAAAGACAACTTATTCAAATGTTGTGGATGTTTCTATCTCCGTCGCTAGAGTCCCCGGATTAAAGAAATATTCTATAGGAACCTAAATTCAAAAAATTTTAAATAACTCAAAATATAGATCTCTCTCTCTCTCTCTCTCTCTCTATATATATATATATATATATCTCAATTTTTAATGGAACTTTTTGAGGTAGAATATATATATATATATATATATAACTTCTAAACATAAATTTTAAACTTGTGAAAAATTGTCCATACTTGTGGCTCATCTCCCAATGAAGTAGAAGGTATATCTCCTAAGGAAGAAGAAGGTACCACCATCCCAAAAACATCAGACGGAATCGGTACCTGTTAAAACATTTTATCAAATTATATATATACATACATGTACATGTGTGGCAACAATTATTTATTTTAGAGCCACTTAAAAAACACTAACATACATGTGCCAACATATCATGATGGTCAGACCCATCTGCATCGTTTGAGCCAGAGGTCCCGAACGTAATATTAACATTTTCATCACGCATCATGCCTGAGAACTGCAAATGGTGTTTTAACATATAATCATACATTTTTGTTAGATTAATGTACACATACAAATAAATGTATACATTTACATACACATGTATTTATTACAAATTGTACACATGTATATGTAAAAATAATTTCAAACCCTAAGGTCACTAACACATACCGTTCCGGTGCCCTCTTCCTCATGAAAAATTAGGTCTTGCAAACCATTGCGACAATTTTTTGCATATGTTCGGAGATCTTCAACATTCATGTTGTTAATCTCCTCATCTGTACGATAAACAAAATTGGCACGTGCATTTTCACGTGCTCTTTGTCGATTTAAACAAATATCGACTCCACCCAATCCACTATGAACATTGTCGATCATAACATCCCTTGCTTCTCGACTTATTTGAGAAGTCGCATCCATCTCTGATCGCAAAGTTTCGACTCGAAACGGTTGACTCACTAATGGCGGCTCAGGGCGAGGCAACTCCACATCTCGCTTAGCGCCCTTACGGTCATATAATCGACCTTTCCCTGGGCCAAAAAATTCTAAAGGAAGATCATTGTAATTGGGTTTCATACCCAAAAAAAAATCTGCATAAAACATTTGTGCAAAATAAACAGGAACCTCATCGTTCCATGGAAGCCTTCCATAGGCCGCAAGGTGCCTATCATACAAATAACGAGCTATGTCTGGGTGCTTGAAATACTGCACCTTCAACATTTTTCTTTTTGGCCCTTCCTTGTAATTAAACATTGACTTAGCCACTTCTTTTGTAACTTTTTGTTTTACGTCCTCCCATTTATCGGGACCCATCACTGTTTCTTTTCTCTTTCTCATCATTTCTACAAATGAATCAGTCGTTGGCCCAAGATTTTTGTACACATTTACCATTTCACCCAATGAATGTGTAACTATTTTAAGGCTTTGTCGACTCTCAGCAGGTAGAGACAAAGCCACGAGATCTCTTTGCAATTTTGCATGAAGTCTTTCACACCTTTGTAAGGTGCATTCCGCCATGTTGGTTTCCCATGGTATATCAGTAATCTCGACCAGATAAGTTGTGCTGGGTTGACAACCTTCTTCTTGAATGCAGCAGGCTACCCTACGTCTATTTTGACCACTAGTTCGAACATTGTCGGCCTCTGCATCAATATATATAAAATTTCATATGTTAGAAAAAACACGTGTAAAAAAAGTTGTACAAATTTAATGAAAAAATATTGAAATTTATGGCAACCTTGACGTTGTTCATTAACATCTTCTCCAACATGACCCTGCTAAGAACCAGACCTAGAATGACGCTGTTGAAAACCAGACTCAGAATGACACTGCTGAGAACCAACAGCCGTTGATTGGCCTTCGAGGGAATAAATATCTCCCCCTTCATGCAACCTGCTACCACTCATACCTCGACCGGTTGAACCATGGCCACGCTCCATGGATGGAGTAGAAACCCTTCTCCTCTTACCTCCTAAAAAATAAAATATGAAACTTATTAACAACTAATTTAACTCACAAAGTTAATAAAAAATCAATTCCATATGTACACACATGTATGGAGATTTAAGATTATATTTAAATATCGTGAACATCCCCCGATCCCTGAACCTCCATATGGGATTCGACTGATATTCGCCGTTCATCCTCCATGATATATATCTATTGGTCGATATTTACACAAAATAGATTTCAAAAAATAAATTTGTAATTTAGTGTACACAAATTATGTAGAACACAACTTTCAAAGCAATAATTGATCACGTGTGAAACTAAATTTAATCGAAAAAGAAACTATACACTTTAGTTTGTGGGAGAAATGACACATGTACATAGTTTACCTTAAAGTTGTTGTGTTTTATGGATATTAAAATGAAGAACTTCTATTTAGATCCATTCCAAAGATTCACTGTAGGGGCATTTACTAGATATGTCACCTTTCATAAAAGATGAGATCCAGAGGCTATCTGGCCCTTTACAGACTCTGTCTATAGAACTTGTAGAAGTAAACAATAGAGGCATTAACAATATCAAAGAATGTTTTCATGCTCAAACATGGGAATGTGTCTCTTTCCCTACGCAAAAAAATAGTTCAAGGTAGTTAATCTTCATAGACACGTCATCAAGCAGGTCAATGTGATGATCCCCAACTTACTTTTCATGAAATTAGGCTTGGAATCCTCTACAACCTGGTGGATGGAGTTGAATGGGAACTAGGTCAAGGCCTTTACAAAATACATGCTAGTGAATTTAACACTTACTAGGTTATGCCAACAAATAAAGTGGGAGAAATGTTTTCTCCTTGAGGTTATCCAATTGGGTGTGTAATACGAACTTCACCCATTTCCTACAAGTTTCTCTCTTAGGTTACAAAGTGTCTTCCACCTTATTAGTTATATATTTTTCAATTTCCCGTGTATTCCTTGAATTTTTCTCCTACCATCTCCCTCTCTCACTTCCCAAATTATTGTCATCAAACATGCCCCATTGAGGATTTGGAGCAATGTTTGCACCATAATTAGAACTGTCATTGCTGCTAATTGAAATTGGAGAGTCATGTATACTAGATTGCTTGCTTAAGTGGCTCTTACTTGGACAATATCCTGAGATGAGTTTGACATGATGGTCATATGAGGTTGGAAGCTACTTGGTGTAATTTTCCCTAAATCTTCAAAAAAACATAGCAAAAATGTCATTTTCAATCATTTTTTATTAGCTTCTGCATACAGCAGATGTTATCACAATTGCAACACAATCATGTTCCATGAGCATGAATTATGAATGTCACAAGCCAAATTGCAAGGAAATTTTCATTCATTTTAGGCAAACGAAGGCTATGGCATTAAGGTCCATGCTAGAAAAAATTATGCAAATAAGGTTGCTAAGTCCTGATACTTACCATGTGTTTCAAAACCATAATGAAGGTTGGCTTTGAGAGTGTCCTCCCAAAGCCCTATCTTGAGATGAAATTTAATTCAATGTCTCTTAGAGTTGCAAGGTGGAATTGATAGAACTATTTGATTTCTTTACCATAGATGGATATCTCCTTTCATCTATACCTTTCTCTACCATCTGATTTCCAAGTGAAATGGGAATTTTCACATTTTGAATGCCATTACCATGTAATTTGGTAGTCTGCTAGCTAGACCTATCACAAGTAAGGTTGTCATACCAAACTATTTCTCTTGCTCAACTCAGTGACCATGACTCTCTTCTCACACTGCTTACCATAAGATCTTTAATTGTACATGTCACGCAAAGTTAGGGGTTCTAGATCTACACCTATTAGGTAAAGTTGTATTTTATGGAATTGTGGTCCTTAAATTTGGAGGTGTTCCACCTGAAAAAGTAGGCATTAAATATGGATGAAAAGGATTTGTTTTAACTTTGATAGAATTTCCTCATGGAATTACTGAATTTCTCGACGACATCATGCTAGCTTTGCTCAGAGAAGAAGGCTTTGGAGGAGGAATTGAATTCTTTTGACTTATTTTTGGCATCAAAGTTTGAAATAGTAGTTTTGATGACTCCATTGATGACCTTGCTGAGGAATTTGATGCACACAATATTGACTTTGAATATGGTTTAGAAGACGTTGAAGAAGTTGCAGATTTTGGTGTTGTCACTGAATGTTTCTTTGTTGTTGGACTTCATCAAGACACAATTTAACTTTACGAGCAGATTGAAGACCTTGAAGAGGTTTTAGATTTTGTTGTTCTCACTGAAGGTTTTTGTCTAGTTTTGTTTCTTAAACCATCATTTCCATAGGACATTTTTGGTGAATAGATTCTTGACCTTGATGAGAGGATATGATACCTTGAAGAGGCTACATATTTTGGTGACGTCACTAATTGTTTCTCTATTATTATGTTTGTTAAACATCTCGCTTAGGGCGAGGCAACTCCACATATATTGTACAGTTTATGGGACATAAATCAATAAATTTAGAAATATTCACTTGGTTTTTATAATTGGATAGAAGAATGACTTAAAATGACCTTGTATGTCTTCTCATTTTAGAGCTCAAATTTTTAGGAAGGATTTAAGTATCCACCTTTCAAGAATCACTAGAAGAGGTTGATAAAGAATATAGGAAGACAAAAAACTAACCAATGGTGTAATAAATGGATTTCTTGGGAGGTAGATTGGCATATGGACTTTTGGTAGCTAGAAATTTTCCAAATAAGTGAATGTATTTGAAAACCAAAACTCTAGTTTATTTTGGTTTAGACAAGGTCTAGAATTTGAAAAGTGAATTCCCTCTTTCTTCCTCTTACATGTCCAATGATCAGAATCTGGATTGAGGGAAAAAAATTTCCTTAATAAAAATTTTGCATTGTATTTGTTGTACACATGAGTTTTTAAAAGCTAATTAACTCATAAATTTATCACAAAATACACTTAAAGCTTGACACAAACCCCTTCCCAATTGGCTAACTTTAGACGATCCTAAACACATTTTTATTTAACTAATGAGGGAGATAGCCCAATAAAACTAGTTTTTCCATATTCAAATCAAGTTGGTATCAAAGTACAATTTAGCTCATTTCAGTCAAGGTTAGTTAGAAGAATTAGCTATTGGTTTCTGTCTTCAATTTCCTCTCAAAATGAATGTGTACGTGCTTTTGAGAGACACACTAGAGAAATAAGGTCCAAATTTTTGATGAAAATGTGCTATGAAAGTAAAGGGTTAAAGGCAAACATGTACAAGGCATAGTTGAGTACAAGGCATATTTGAGCCAAATGTTGTTGAGGAAGGGCCTAATTATTTGGGTCTTGGTTATAGAAAACATGATGGAGAATGCTCCAAAGCCAAGGAGGCACATGAAGCTGTTCCAAGAAGGAATTTTATTTTGTGTTCATTACCTCAAGCTTGTGAAGTTTGTGTTCATGATGAATGGAAAATTTTGACACCCACTTTGCAAGAAGATGTTAATAAACATGCAGCTAATGAGAATGTAAAAGAAGAGGATGTTGAAAGCTCTATCTAGTCATTGAATTCATTGCTAGTATTCAGAGGAGAGCCACTACCTCATCAAATTCACCTCCTCAAGAAGGTGATATGTAAGAGTACATGGAGATATTCGCATGATGTGAATTTTTTTTTCTTTGAAGGAGAAAAATGATATGTCAGCGAGCTATGTTTCTTGCATGATGTGTTTTTCAGTTTGATGGTTTTGTTTGTGACAAGACGTCACAAGATTTTGGGAAGGTCCACTCTTGAGCGAGAGCCTCATGATTACAACCTAATCATGAGAATCAAATGGGAGTGCATCCTTATTTTTAAAACAAATAGGATTCTAAGCTACCTAGGACTCAAACCATTATTTTTAAATTTGAAATATCATGGTGTGTTGTTTCAATGCTTGAATCCACAACCCTAACATAAATTGTTTTATTATTTTTTTGCAGGATTTAGTTTGTTATATTAAAATTCAATTGAATTTAAAATTCTTGGCTTAGTGGCATGAACCAAACATATTGTACATATTAAATGAGGAATTTCGCTCTCCCAATCATTTCTAAATCACCCATATCACCAAGAAAACATGTTTTAAAAGAACATACTTTGGTATGGGAAAGACCTTAGGTTTCAAACATTATAAGAAGGTTTTTGATATGGTTGAGAGAATGTGGAAAATAGAATCCATAAACAAATTATTTTTCAAAACGTATTACTTTCAAAGTATCAACAAGGAATGTACAAGGGTGTTCAATGAATTAACGTTATTTATTTGAATTCCATGATGGATATCTTACTCATAATTTTAACAAATTATTAAATAATGATCTAGATTAGATAATTATATTATTTGTCATATATTTTGATGCTTATAGAGTGAAAAAACTGAAAGAATCAACTTGTAGGGTCATTTTAATGGTGGGTGGAGAATTGGGATCCAAAGCCTTTTGGAGTCATTTTGAGGTTTTAAATTTGACATTTTTGGGGGTCAAATGATTATTCCTTGTGCCAAAATCTTGACCATTAAAATACACTTAAAGACATATATCCAATGGTGCAAGAAAAACATCAAATGAAGTTAATTCAAAATTTATGCCTTTAGTAATTTGACCTATATCATGTTGACCACCATGGTACGAGAGAATGACATTTTAGCCCCATTACTCATCCATAGCAAGCTAGCTACATGTGGAATTTTAACAAGACTCTAAAAGGTCTAAAATCACAAACCTCGTTAATGGTTGACGGAGTCAAATCTTACACCTAGTTGGCTATCACGCTATGTTAAATACTTGGCCATTAGGAGGAATAAGAGTTCCATTTTGTGTTATTGTATTTTGTTCCATAGCTGAAAATACAACTAGGAGTGTGAATTTAGAGAGAAAAATGTATGAAGTTCAGTTTTTATAGCAACCTTACATGCTAAAAGTCTTAGCTAACTCTAGAGAGATTACCTTAAACATATTTTCCATACCAAAAAAGAGAGAGTAGAGCATGTTTACATTTTAGTGTTGTTTTTCTCCCATAAGGATTTCCTAGGGAAAAAAAGTCTAGAGCATCATTACTTTTTAGGGTTTCTTGTCTCCCATAAGGATTTCCTAGGAAAATAATTGTGTTGATTGTCTAGAGATATGTATGTGTGTGTTTCATTATGTTCTCTATTTCTTACGTTGTGTTTCATTATGTTTTATATTTATTACGTTTCTGCCCTCCTATTTTTCTTTCCAATCAAGGTTTATAAAGTAACATGACAAGCAACATGAGACTTGGAACAATCATTTTCATTATCTATATGGAAGGAAAGATGGATTATATCCCCAAGTAAGCTTAAACTTATGTAGTTTGTCAATTTTTATCATATATTTTTTGGTAAGGGTAAATGTTTTTTATCTGTGGTACAAGTCATGAGTTCCCCAATTTTACCTTATGTAAAGCATGATTCTAGGATTACTACAATTTGTACTTCATTTTTTTATTGTAATGATGCCCTGTCTCAATCACTTGGCCATCTCTCTATGGGTAGTTAAATCTTTATAAAAATACTTAAGTGCAGCTAAAAGAAGCGACATTGAAATGGTTTGCTAACAGATGGTTAGATTTCTTATCTAATTAAGGCCTTGCATGTATTTTGATGTTTCATGAATTTCTTTGCAAATTCAAAGTATGGTGCATATTTCATGAAGCAAGATGTTGAAAGTAGAGTTATGTTGACACACTTAAATGCAACAAATATGGAAATTTGTACATGAGCTATTATTTGACTTGAGAGTCAGTTGTTTGAAGAGGCATGTTTTGTCGACTTGTGTTTGGTTGATAGTTTTGTACACCAATATGTAAGAGTACATGGAGATATTCACATGATGTGAATTTTTTTTCTTTGAAGGAGAAAAATGATATGTCAGCAAGCTATGTTTCTTGCATGATGTGTTTTCAGTTTGATGGTTTTGTTTGTGACAAGACGTCACAAGATTTTGGGAAGGTCCACTCTTGAGTGAGAGCCTCATGATTACAACCTACTCATGAGAATCAAATGGGAGTGCATCCTTATTTTGAAAACAAATAGGATTCTAAGCTACCTAGGACTCAAACCATTATTTTTAAATTTGAAATATCATGGTGTGTTGTTTCAATGCCTGAATCCACAACCCTAACGTAAATTGTTTTATTCTTTTTTTGTAGGATTTAGTTGGTTATATTAAAATTCAGTTGAATTTAAAATTCTTGGCTTAGTGGCATGAACCAAACATATCGTACATATTAAATGAGGAATTTATCTCTCCCAATCATTTCTAAATCACCCATATCACCAAGAAAACATGTTTTAAAAGAGCATACTTTGGTATGGGAAAGACCTTAGGTTTCAAATATTATTAGAAGGTTTTTGATATGGTTAAGAGAATGTGGAAAATAGAATCCATAAACAAATTATTTTTCAAAATGTATTACTTTCAAAGTATCAACAAGGAACATGTACAAGGGTGTTCAATGAATTAATGCTATTTATTTAAATTCCATGATGTATATCTTACTCATAATTTTAACAAATTATTAAATAATGATCTAGATTGGATAATTATATTATTTGTCATATATTTTAATGCTTATAGAGTGAAAAAACTAAAAGAATCAACTTGTAGGGTCATTTTAATGGTGGGTGGAGAATTGGGGTCTAAAACCTTTTAGAGTCATTTTGAGGTATTAAATGACATTTCTGGGGGTCAAACGATTATCCCTTGTGATGAAATCTTGACCATTATTCTACACTTAAAGACATATCCAATGGTGCAAGAAAAACATCAAACGAAGTTCATTCAAAATTTATGCCTTTAGTAAGTTGACCTATCATGTTGACCACCATGGTACGATAGAATGACATTTTAGCCCCATTACTCATGCATGGAAAGCTAGCTACATGTGGAATTTTAATGAGACTCTAAAAGGTCTAAAATCACAAACCTCGTTAATGGTTGACGGAGTCAAATCTTACACCTAGTTGGCTATCACGCTATGTTAAATACTTGGCCACTAGGAGGAATAAGAGTTTGATTTTGTGTTATTGTATTTTGTTCCACAGTTGAAAATACAACTAGGAGTGTAAAGTTAGAGAGAAAAATGTATGAAGTTCAGTTTTTATAGCAACCTTACACGCTAAAAGTCTTAGCTAACTCTAGAGAGATTACCTCTTTCTTTGTACTCACATATTTTCCATACCAGAAGAGAGAGAGTAGAGCATGTTTACATTTTAGTGTTGTTTTTCACCCATAAGGATTTCCTAGGGAAAAAGGAGTCTAGAGCATCATTACTTTTTAGGGTTGCTTGTCTCCCATATAAGGATTTCCTAGGAAAATAATTGTGTTGATTGTCTAGAGATATGTATGTGTGTGTTTCATTATGTTCTCTATTTCTTACGTTGTGTTTCATTATGTTTTATATTTCTTACATTTATGCCCTCCTATTTTTCTTTCCAATCAAGGTTTATAAAATAACATGAGAAGCAACATGAGACTTGGAACAATCATTTTCATTATCTGTATGGAAGGCAAGAAGGATTATATCCCCTTAAGCTTAAGCTTATGTAGTTTGTCAATTTTTATCATATATTTTTTGGTAAGGGTAAATGTTTTTTATCTATAGTACAAGTCATGAGTTCCCCAATTTTACCTTATGTAAAGCATGATTCTAGGATTACTACAATTTGTACTTGGCTTTTTATTGTGATGATGCCCTGTCTCAATCACTTGGCCATCTCTCGATGGGTAGTTAAATATTTATAACAATACTTAAGTAAAATTTATCTATTTGTATTATGTGAAATTATGTAAAAAATGGTATACTATGTTTCATAAAATTGGGTTGAGTTTATCATATATTTCAATGAAAGTTGATTAAATATGTTTTCTTTAAAATGATCTAACAATTTTGTTAAGATATGAATTTTCAATTTTGTGTGGCTCTCTATCAACCTTCACTTCCTCATTTCTAGAAAAAATCTACTTGCTCATTCGTATACCCACTTTCTTTTCAAATGCATGAGTTTTGAACTCTTGGTAACTATGTTTTTCCACGCAGGAAAATTATGTCACATTTTATACTAACTCTAAATATTATTTTGAAGTTTGGATTACTGTTATTCTTTTATATAATTTAACATTAGATATAAGTTTAAATTGAAAGCTACTTAGATGAAATATAGCTTAGATATGGCATTTGCAAATTATTATCTATTTATTGAACTAAAGCACATAATTATTACACATGTTTAATTTACATTCAAATGCTTCTTTGATTTATCTCCTATAGCTTAATGTAATGCTGGATATATAATTTAAGTTGAAGGCCCATGAGATAAATATGGCTTCTATGTGACATTTGTATTGAATCATCTATTTGTTGTGTTATATGAACATAATTGGTACGCATATCTAATTTGCATTACTAATATGTCATGCTTCTTTAATTTATCTTTTATAGATGACCGGAGCATCCCTTTTTAATCTATCCCTTTTGACGTCGGATATGTGGGCAATAGTCATCCGCATATTTTTCTATCATAAAGCAGTGAGTAAAATTGTATTCCATTTGTGTCAATGTTAAGGTTAAGCACATGGATTAAAGTTTTATATAAGATACATTGGCACAGTGTACATTTATATCTAAAGTGTCCAAAACCTCATTCAAGACCATATGTTTTGTTGATGTAGTTTGATTGGTTATATTGCATTGCTTTTGCAGTTGTTGCTGTGGACCTCACCATCTAGTGATTTTAGGTAAAAAATTATTTACATGGAATTTTGAAGTATCCTAGAATGTTTATTATTTATCACTACTAGCCTTGGTGATTTAGTTGTTTGTTTTGATGCTGCTTGGTTACCCATATTTAATAGTTGTTCATCTTTAATTCATTGTTAAGGATTTTTATTGGCCAGTCAGGATGTATTTTTCTCAAATCCATAATGGCTAAAAGAATGAAATTTAGCTATGAAAAAGAGAGGTCATATGGAAAAAAAATTGTTTGCAAGTGTTCTTTTGAACCCATAGAACTTGCAACCCCAATATGGATACAATACTAAGTAATACATAGCCTCCTCATCTAACTTAGCCAGGGATTTGCAATACTATATTTGAGTTGGCTAGCTCCATTTGAAGATATTATAATGTTAGATTATTATTTCTATAGATTTTGATTATGGTAGTAAAACGTTACAAAAAACCGAAAACTACAAATAATATTATTCTAGATATATGTAAAAAGGACATGGTAGAGAAAATCAAACAATATTAAACTTTTCATAAATAGTTTAGATATAAATACATTCTCTAATTTTGATTGTAAATTCCAAGGCTTAAAGCAATAAATTTTCTAATAAATTTTTTTTAATTAATAAATAAAAAAGAAGCATTTTCAATCAAAATCACATCCAACATATAATAAAAATAATAAAAACAATTTAAAACTTCATACACTATGACATTACTATGGCAAAGAGCATAAAAATATACAAGCAAAAAATCCTTTTATATAATAATGGAGAGCTTCAAATATACAAGAAAAAAAATCTTTCAGCCTCCTTGTATCCCAGAGAAAGAGTTGCTCAAACAATCATATTTTAAACAATTAAAACTTGGATAAAATCATCTGTTTTTGAATTTCAATTATATAAAAAATTAGTCAAATATTTCAAATCTGTTTTTTGGCTAGTTGCAGAGTGTAGGTGCAGTTCTAGCTAGAGAGAGACTCCAAGAAGGGGTTTCAAGAAAGAGTAGGTTTCCAACATTCCAGTCAAGAAGGGAGGCAAATATTTCCAACAAAAGAGGCAAGAACAAGTTCCCTAGTGGTAGTGCTATGCAACCCAGTTAGTCAATGCATGTTGCAGGCAAGAATGTGAGTAGTTAGGAGTCTCCAAAGAGAGTTTCTAGAGGTAGAACGAGTTTCCCAAAAGCAGTACTACACATTTTATTAGGTAGGACTGCATCTAGCATGGAGAAAATCATCTGTTTTTGAATTTCAATCATATAAAAAATTAGTCAAATATTTCAAATTTTCCTTTTGGCTAGTTGCAGAGTGTAGGTGCAGTTCTAGCTAGAGAGTCTCCAATAAAGGGTTTCAAGACAGTGCAGGTTTCCAAAATTCCAGTCAAGAAGGGAGGCAAATATTTCCAACAAAAGAGGCAAGAACAAGTTCCCTAGTGGTAGTGCTATGCAACCCAGTTAGTCAGTGCATGTTGCAGGCAAGAGTGCGAGTAGCTGGGAGTCTCCAAACAGAGTTTCTAGAGGTAGAATGAGTTTCCCAAAAGAAGTACTACACATTTTATTAGGTAGGACTACATCTAGCATGGAGAAAATCAATTGTTTTTGAATTTCAATTATATAAAAAATTAGTCAAATATTTCAAATCTATTTTTTGGCTAGTTGCAGAGTGTAGGTGTAGTTCTAGCTAGAGAGAGACTCCAAGAAGGGGTTTCAAGACAAAGCAGGTTTCCAACATTCCAGTCAAGAAGGGAGGAAAATATTTCCAACAAAAGAGGAAAGAACAAGTTCCCTAGTGGTAGTGCTATGCAATCCAGTTAGTCAGTGCATGTTGTAGGCAAGAGTGCGAGTAGCTGGGAGTCTCCAAACAAAGTTTCTAGAGGTAGAACGAGTTTCCCAAAAGCAGTACTACACATTTTATTAGGTAGGACTGCATCTAGCATGGAGGAGACCGAGTTGATTTGCTAGTCTAGGAGATTTCCCTGTTCTTATTCTGAGGGAGATCAAGACTCACTAGTGTAGTGATAGAATCCAAGCAGAGGCAGCGCATGGGAATCAACAATGCGAGATCAAAGTAGCACAATGGAAGTGCATATTGGTTCATCTACAATGTTAGCATATGAATCAAAGTAGCACATCGATGTGGTGGACAACGATTGCTGAAGTACCTTCTTCACATATATTTCTAGTTCTTAGTGCCATAGGGAGATCTGTTGGTAGATGGGTGATGTAGTCTCTCCAAGAGTGTGAGTTGAATGAGGCAAAGGGAGTTGTTGAGGCAACGAGGTACTTTACTAGTCAGATTGATTTGCAAAAGTGAAGCAATTCCTACTTTGATTTGTAAAATAATACATTATATTCCAGTTCCTTCATAAACAAATCAGAAAATCACACCTATATGATATGTATACAGACAAAAATACACAACACAAAAATACATAGACGTTTTTTTAATACATAGCACAAAAAATTTAATACACAGCACAAAAATACACAGACATTTTTTTAATACACAACACAATAATTTTTCGAGCGCGGATGGAGACTCTAAAATACCCGGCGGAGTCAAAGAGCACGGATGAGAGGAGAACCAACGCGGCTAGGAGGAGCAACAATGCGAACAGAGTAGTAGCGACATGGACAGAAAACGCGCGAATAATGAAACCGGTAAACCACCAACCTTCGTGGGCGATTTATTTATAGAAAATAGTTCGGCCGAACTTTTACTTTTAAAATAGTTCGGCCGAACTATTTTAAAAGTAATAGTTTGGCCGAACTCACAGTTCGGCTGAACTTTTTTTAGAAGTTCAGTCGAACTTTTGTTGCCGGTTTTCCAAACTCCGGCAAAAATTCTGTTTGCCCACGCCGTCAGTGTGCCGTCAATCTAAACGGAATCACGAGTTCGGCCGAAATTTAACTATTACATAGTTCGACCGAACTTTATAAAATTTTCAGTCGAACTATTGCCGAAAAAATATTTCCGCCCCCGATTCTCACAAAAGTGTAACCCAAATTCATGTTTCCGCCCATATATGCACATATACAGAAGTTGCACATATACATAATTTATGCACAAATTTAGCCACTATATATGTACAACCTTTATATATACAAAATTTTTGTATATGCACAATTTTTGTATATGTCAATATATATATTTGTGCATATATGGAAGATATGTGCATATACGAAAGTTGTGCCTATATAGAGGTTGATGTTCTGTAAAGATTTTGTATATACACATATCTTCCATATATGCACAACTTTCATATATGCACAAATATTTCGTATGTGTACATATATTTTGTATATGCACATATCTTTTGTATATGTACAACTTCCATATATGCACAACCTCTATATATGCACATTTATGAAATTTTCGTATATACATAAGCAGTGTGCAACTTCTGTAGTATGCATATACGACAACTTCCATATATGCACAACTTCTGTATATGTGCACATTATAAACCCATTCAATATTGTGGTAGAGAGACGAAGTGAGTGTGGGGAAGAGTTGTGTTCAACGCAAGAAACCCTTCATAAAGAAACTATCCAATTACTAAGATAACAATAATTATATTCAAGATATTCTTACCAATTACATAAGTGGTCCTTTGATAAAGGACCCTTAGGGCCTTCAAAAATCTCATGTTGCTTGCATAGGTAAAATGGAACTATCTATAGTGATGAATGATTCCAATTTCTGCATTGACACTCAGGTAGCCTTCCCAATTTACATAGGGGATAATCATCGATCTTGACATTTCCTTCCAATTATGGCCAATTTCCATACTTATAATAGAACGATACATCGAATAGACCATGAATTATGTTGATATTTTGTGTATTTGGGGTAGCATTAGTTGTGCTCTAGGTCCCAAATTTTGAGGAAGGACTAGAGTTCACCTGATCTACAAGACCCAAAAATGGATTTGGGAAATTTCATCTAGTTTAGGAGATATTATATTAATTAATTATTTTAATGTATTTCCTAAGATAAAAATTAGGAAAATAAAATAATTAAAGTGAATTTAATTAAACATGTGATGAAATTTTCTTAAGTCACACGGATCAAGCTTTCTTTTAATCTTAGCCATTTATTAAAGATTTAATCTTGGCCATTGATTTGTCAACGAGAAAAGTATAAAGGAAAGGCTTGGGGTAATTTGTAAGACACATAGAGGCAGAGCAGTGAAGCTAAGCTGAGATTTTAGGGTGGGGTTGCTAAGAATACTCAGAAGTGTTTCAGTTGCAGAGAGGGGAATTTAGATTAAGGGGATGATCTGATCCCAGGGTCTAGAACACACAAGATGTAGAGAAGAGATCAACAAGGAAAACACAGAGGAAGGCAACATCAACAGCAACAATAGCAGGAGACAGCAGCAGCAGCAGATGGTAGCAACAGCAGCAGTAGACCGTAGTAGCAACAAGAGTGGTGTGATTTTCAGGAAGCCCTTCAAGGGTTACGCAAAGACCCTTGAGGGGCATCGTAGTGACTATGACACCCAGTCTGGGGTAACGCAGTCCCTTCTAGTGATAGCACTAAGCATTTAGAAGTTAGCCAAGGCTAATGAAGAGCCTAGCAGGGGCTTCAAAGGCTGACGCAGTGTCTTTCAGGGGCAGATTTGGGGTTTCTAGGCCTAGATCTAGATGAGTTCTATAAATCCCATTTGAGGGTGTGGATCAGTCAGTATTTTTGGTCTTAGATCAGCCAAGTGCTGCAGATCTAGAGTTTTCTTTGTAGGGTTTTCCAGATCTGGAACCCAGAGTTGTGTATTCAGAAATATTCTTAATAATAGATCCCTCCAGCAACCAAAGACGAGTTTTCCCACATTGGGTTTTTCCGGGGACAATTTGTCTAGAAATAACTGTGTCACTTTGTCTATGTGTGCATGTGCTTATTCTAGATCTAAATTGGTAGAGATCTCTTATGTGTTTTTCTTTGATGTTAACTTGAATTTATTCAGTTGATAACTTGTATAAGTAGAGAAGCTTAACCAGATTAATAGAAACAATTTCTGCATAAGAATCAAGATTCAGAAATTTCTACATGGTATCGAAGCAATTGCAAATCTAGAAGGGCCACCAGCTGAAGAATCTGAAGGATCTAGCTGCAGAAAGCAGTTGGAAGGTGATCAGGAGATCATGTCCAAGTTATCAAAAATGCTCAAAAATGAAAGTGCTAAGAAATGGTTGCAATCTAAACGACCGAAAAGGTATTGTCGCTTCGATTTTGGCACCGTGAACGGTTCTCAAAACTGAGGTTGTATGCAAAAGTTATTCAGGTTTGAAATCTCCAGTAAACTCCAAAATTCAGTTGACAAAGCAATCCAACAGATTCTTGATCACATAAACGTTGTCGTTCGCTGCAGGAAAGAAATGACGTCTCTCAAAGAGCTGGTAATGAAAATCAAGCCTATGTGTTACACAGTAATTTGTCACCGTCCCTACCATTCCCCGTCCCGCACAATGGAGGACCCATAATGTGACCTGTGAACACTGTCATGCACTGAAAACATCATCATTGCATCCCTCTGAGTATGAGCTTCATTTCCCCTCGAGACATCTCCTTGCAAAATCCATGAAAAACAGCTCTTTTTGCATTGGCGCGGGTAGACAGTTCAGTACTCGCGCCACTCAGGGAAATCCTGTAAAGAGGTCGCGCCACTTGGTGCTCTGTCATAGAGCAGCAATCGCGCCACCCATTTTAGGGACTGCTTTTTATATATGGATGGCGGAAGTTGAGTTCAAACAAACTCACAACCACTGCCTATCTTGAGTTGGGAGGTTTGGCTACGGGAGTTCTATGGAAGGGAAGTAGTTTTGCCACCTTCTATGGAACCTTCCTTGTTGATAGGGCCAATCCCATAATAATAGGGATCCCAACTCCCTCCTTCCCCATCTATAAAAGCTTGTTCAGATCCATGGCAAGCTAGTCTTGAAGTGCCGAAGCTTTGCATCTCCCTATTCCCAAGTGCCTTTGTGCTGTAAAGAATCCCTTCTTTCCCTTAAGGCCCATTCAAGCGAGGAGACCATTGTTACGAGACTCTGGAGAGGTTTCCCTTTCCTTGGCGAGCTTTGCGAGACGTGGACAACCGGGGACCCGTTCGAAGGAAGCTGCGACGTCAGAACTCGGTTGTAACTTCTATTCGTTTATCACTTTAATAGATGACTATGATTATGGTTCCACTCCTTTTGCAATCATGTTAATGCGAGTAATATCTTTTCTAACCGATATTTAGTTACGTATGCTGGTTCCTATGCATGTATCTGTTCGTCTCTTCTGTGTGCAGGTGTTCGTCCACGGAGATCGTGGAAGGATTGTGATCTGCCAGGGCTGAAGGATGGGGGCATCTTCTTCTTCAGATCTAGCATTGGAATCCAGGTAGGCTCTTATCCCAAGTCTTTCATTTCGTAACTAGGAGCTTGCGTCATAGCATTGTTTGTTTGTTGCTAGACCCCTGCTGGGCTAGTAGGGATCGCCTCTGTCCGCAGAGGGGATTTACCTCCTCAACAAATTGGCGACTCCACTGGGGATTTACCTGGCGACTCCACTGGGGATTTACCTCCTCAACAAATTGGCGACCCACCTAGCACTGAGAGTTGTACTCCACACCATTACGCGGGCTGCTGGATCGCAGGCACCGCACGAGGCTACAAAGACTCAACTCTTACTGGCCTCAGAATGCATGGGTCCCCGACTGTATGACTGGGCAACAGCTGTCACCATTAACATGAAAAGACAGCTCACAAAGTGCAAAAAGGGCAAACTGAAGCAGTTTGGGTATGGTTCCATCTTGGTGTCGTTCATTCTGGAACGCATACCAACCTTCCAGGGCCAAGAGGCCCCTGTGGCGAGTCCAATATCACGAGAGCCGAGAATGGCTCGCTGGGCAGCACTGATGCCCAGATCTGGAGGCGGGCAACAGATGTCCTGGAAGCCCGAGTTCTTCAGATGGATACGGCGCCAGCTGATCGTTGTGGAAGATTGGCCCTATGCGGGAACTGACTTTACAGGGGACCCGGATCTCCCGCTACCAGAAGGAGACCACTGGGACGAAGAGCTGGGTAAGACCTCATATTTTTGATTTTATGTTTATATGATTTTTTGTTAATACATGGTTGTCTTAACACAAACATACATGCATGCAGATGTAGGACCTGAGAGACCAGCCGGGATGTCTCCTATCTTCCGGAGGACACAGCTCGCCCCTGAGATCCAAGGGGAAGGTGCCGGAGGAGAGGCACTGGTTCAGAACCTTGAGGGGATCGTTCATGGGATCCCAGACTATGCCCGACTGTCAGATGTACCATTGGAGTACCAGCGCCATACGGTGGGAGTCCCAAATCGGCTCCACCGAATCCTGAGGCAGCTAGTGCATGCAGTAACGTGCTATCATGAGCACCATGCTGATTAGTCTCTAGGATTTAGCCACACCTATTTTTTGAGAGACTCAGTGTCTCCGGATGTATTAAGACACTTATGTATATTTTTTGAGTTTTATGTGACACACTTCTATGTAAACATTCCGATATCTATATATGCATATCTATTTCTGGATGAGTCTTCTTTACATGTGATGATGATTTATAAATTGCGCAAATGTCTATCTAACACCAAATTTGCTATTGTATCTGCTAATGCATTCAAATGTCTGGGTATATGATGATATGTAATATATTCAAAATTCCTTTCCAGTAATCGAATACGCAAATACAATCGTAAAATAGACGGATTTCTTACCGAATAGTGCCCGTTCAGCTGCAACACTACAAGCTGTGAATCTAGGTACACGAGCAATTCACGGATACCAAGGTTTACTGCCTCGGTTAATAATTCCAACACGGCGCTATATTCCGCGATATTGTTCGTGGTACGTCCTAAACAAACACCTTGCAGGTCGATCAACTCACCAGCAGGATCGTAGATTACCCAGGCTGCAGAAGACAGATTCCTGGTACTGTTGAGATGTAATGGCGGAAGCGCTGTACAGCGTGTACGGCTGCTAAGGCCAACTTCTCAACATGTGCGTAACGCGTTTCCGGGTCGAGAAGGTTCCGAGAGAGGTAATAAACAACATGTTCATCACCGTTCTCGTCATCCTGCACCAAGACCATGGCGATGGTGCTTAATGCGGCGGCTAGATACAACGTAAAGTCGCGGTGGTAGTCTGGAGGACAAAGCAACGGAGCATTGACTAGCAATGTCTTCAGCTTCTCAAAGGATTCTTGAGCGATTTCGTCCCAATGAAAGGGAACATTCTGCTTTAACAAACGAGTGAATCCTTTGGCCACCTCGGCGTAGTTCGGGATGAAGCGCCTAAGAAAATTCGCTTTCCGTTATTACCGTCGGCCCTTTCGCGAAATGGGGCGTAGATTTTATGACGTGTAACCCTCACTCGGCCGGGGGGCATGCGTATATCATCATCGCCGTCGACTACTTCACTAAGTGGGCCGAGGCGATGCCTACACTTGCTGCTGACGGAAGAACGGCTGCTTCATTTTTATTCAACCATGTTATTGCACGATTCGGGGTCCCTCAAGCTATCGTCACTGATCACGGTACTCATTTCCGTGATTACATGATGGCGGAGCTGACAGCTGCGTTGGGCCTGCGTCACGACAGCTCAACGCCATACTACCCTCAAGCTAACGGTCAGGTTGAAGCTGTGAACAAGGTTTTGGTCACTATGCTTCAACGAACAGTTGGGATTCATAAATCCAGTTGGCATCTCCAACTGTTCTCAGCTCTTTGGGCGTACCGAACATCTGCTAAAAGTGCAACCGGATTCACACCATTTCAACTGGTGTACGGTCTGGAAGCTACTTTGCCGGTTGAATGTGAAATTCCTTCGCTTAAGTTAGCTGTGGAGCTCTTACTGGATACTTCTCCTGAGGAAGAGCGTCTTCTGTATCTTGAACGGTTGGATGAAACCCGTCGTCTAGCTGCTTTGATCATCGAAGCGCAAAAGAAGAGGGTCAAATCTCATTTTGATCAATCTGTTTCTCCCCGTTCTTTCATTGAAGGAGACCTAGTCCTCTTGTATGATCAGGCACATGATAAGCTTGGTGCCGGTAAACTCCAGCCCATGTGGCACGGTCCCTACATAGTAAAACGTGTTTTGAAAAATGGGGCCTACGAGCTTATAGACTACGAAGGAGTTCCATTGGCACAGCCCAGAAATGGGCTGTATCTTAAGAAGTACTACGCCTGAAATGATTTTTGGTGTGGTGTGTGTACATAGGTGTGTGATTGTCATTTATGTGCATGGTGTGGTGTGCTTTGTAAACATCTTTCTGTTGATCGGGTCTTCCTGGTTGTGCAGATGTCTTTTCATCCATTTGTTGGTTTCGCGGACGGTGCCTCCCGCAGTACCAGGAATCTGTCTTCTGCAGCCTGGGTAATCTATGATCCTGCTGGTGAGTTGATCAACCTGCAAGGTGTGTGTTTAGGACGTACCACGAACAATATCGCTGAATATAGCGCCGTGTTGGAATTATTAACCGAGGCAGTAAACCTTGGTATCCGTGAATTGCTCGTGTACCTAGATTCACAGCTTGTAGTGTTGCAGCTGAACGGGCACTATTCGGTAAGAAACCCATCCATTTTACGATTGTATTTGCGTATTCGATTACTGGAAAGGAATTTTGAATATATTACATATCATCATATACCCAGACATTTGAATGCATTAGCAGATACAGTAGCAAATTTGGTGTTAGATAGACATTTGCGCAATTTATAAATCATCATCACATGTAAAGAAGACTCATCCGGAAATAGATATGCATATATATAGATATCGAAATGTTTACATAGAAGTGTGTCACATAAAACTCAAAAAATATACATAATTGTCTTAATACATCCGGAGACACTGTGTCTCTCAAAAAATAGGTGTGGCTAAATCCTAGAGACTAATCAGCATGGTGCTCATGATAGCACGTTACCGCACGCACTAGCCGCCTCAGGATTCGGTGGAGCCGATTTGGGACTCCCACCGTATGGCGCTGGTACTCCAATGGTACATCTGACAGTCGGGCATAGTCTGGGATCCCATGAACGATCCCCTCAAGGTTCTGAACCAGTGCCTCTCCTCCGGTACCTTCCCCCTGGATCTCAGGGGCGAGTTGTGTCCTCCGGAAGATAGGAGACATCCCGGCTGGTCTCTCAGGTCCTACATCTGCATGCATATACAATTGTGTTAAGACAACTATGTATTAACAAAAAATCATATAAACATAAAATCAAAAATATGAGGTCTTACCCAGCTCTTCGTCCCAGTGGTCTCCTTCTGGTAGCGGGAGATCCGGGTCCCCTGTAAAGTCAGTTCCCGCATAGGGCCAATCTTCTACAACGATCAGTTGGCGCCGTATCCATCTGAAGAACTCGGGCTTCCAGGACATCTGTTGCCCGCCTCCAGATCTGGGCATCAGTGCTGCCCAGCGAGCCATTCTCGGCTCTCGTGGTACTGGACTCGCCACAGGGGCCTCTTGGCCCCGGAAGGTTGGTATGCGTTCCAGAATGAACGACACCAAGATGGAACCATACCCAAACTGCTTCAGTTTGCCCTTTTTGCACTTTGTGAGCTGCCTTTTCATGTTAATGGTGACAGCTGTTGCCCAGTCATACAGTCGGGGACCCATGCATTCTGAAGCCAGTAAGAGTTGAGTCTTTGTAGCCTCGTGCGGTGCCTGCGATCCAGCAGCCCGCGTAATGGTGTGGAGTACAACTCTCAGTGCTAGGTCGGGGATGGTCGAGATGTACACCTTCTTACTCCCTGTTCCTGTTTGTGCCCCACGGCACACCCGCGCCATTACTTCTTCCATCTTCTCCCCTGATGGTCTGCTCCCAGTTAGTACAGGGATTGGACCCCTACGGGATAATCCAGTAACAAAGTAAATGTCGGTGACCTCCAATTCCAACACCTGGTCTCGTATTCTGAATACCTGGTCATTTTCATCCCAGAGGTTGATCAAATATTGGAGGGGCTCAGGCTGAGCTCGTAAGCATGGCGTGAGGAAGAATTTCTTTAAGCCACAGCCCCTTAGAGCATTCATGCAATTCTCATTTTGCATGGCCTCTTCGTCCTCATCTCCGTGTTCCCGTTCCTTCCATTCAATCACCATTCTGACTGTTTATCTGCATTCACATGGTTCAAAGCCCCTAATTAGATCTTCTGTGAGCTTAAAATTTCAAGAAATTTGGCATAAATAGAGGATTTTTAGGCGGAAATTTGGGTTGCGCCGCTGGCGCGACTGTTTTGCTGACAGTCGCGCCATGTGGTGCGGGCCCTTTGATAAAAAGAGCTCAGTGGCGCGGGTCCGTGCCCGATACCCGCGCCACTCGGGCCGGCCCTAAAAATTCAAGAGTGCCCTTACAGAGTTGATTTCTAAGGGGAATTCATTAAAAAATGCATGGAAAGAATGAGAAAGGGAGCGCCTCTTACCTGTCACGGACGAGACGCTGAATGGTTGCCTGGATCGGTCGCAATCGCCGTCAGAAGATTCTGCTCCAAATGGACCACTGCTACTCTCCGCAAGGTAAATAGTAAAAATTAATTTCATTTTTTACCATTGGACATATTTATAACTTTTCGACGTTAAAATGTGTTTTAAAAGTTATTTCTTGTCAAATATTTGCATGTATTATGTCGAAAATGGATTTTACGCTTGTTGGGTATGTGCAGTGACAGGTTTTTGCGACTTAGAAGGTGGAAACGAGTTGTATTTTATACTTTTTCAGACTCGGTAAATACACGAAAAAGTCACTCTGGAGTCATCTTTCAGCTCTTTTCTGACTCTCTAAATATGAAAAGATTGCCGAGGCCCTTGTCGTTTCGATCTCGTTAAAATGGACACGAATCGACATTCACCCAGTATAAGTTTAACCCTTTTTCGGGCTGGGATGGATTGATTACGAAAAAGGAATACCCTAGCCTATCGCGACTAAGAGGTTTTCCCGGATATTGTTTTCTACCTTTTCGGATCTGGGGAACTATTTACGAAAAGGGACCTGTGGAGTTTTCTTTTCCGCTGTCTTTTCAAACTCTCTAAACATGAAAAGACGCCGAGTTCTTCCTTTGTCAGACTCGTTAAACCCTGATGACATTGGATTCCGTCGCAATGACGTTCTCCAAGTTTCTCCTTCCTAGGACTCGTTAAATGCACTAGGATGGATTCGCCCGAAGGGCGGACTTATATCACAAGCATATGCTATCCCCTTCAAGCTTGTTATAAAAAATAATTGGGGTACTCGCCAGAAATGGTGGGGGAAAATGGAACCATCGTCGTTGTCGTCGGCAGTATGTCGCTCTTGAACATGGCACTTGTCTGCATTCGTGTCGGGTTGGGGACATCTCATCTCGTTGCTTCACTTCGCTTCCATGGGTTTGGGTAATCTCTTTTGACCTCTCATCTGTTCACTGCCTCGTCGCCATGACCTTTGATCTGTTGATGTCAAATACTGCCAAGTCCATTGTCGTGTCGTTTATATGTTCAAGAGAAGTTGGCCTCTGCGAATATCAACCTTCCTCTGTTTCTCATATGATCCTGATTCACAACAAAACATTATGTTCCTCTGTCTCGTGTCGATGATGTGGGAATCATTATGGCCCACCTTCGATCAAGGTCACTTTCTGTCGACTTCAACTCATTATCCAGGAAGTTGGTCTAGAGACTCCTGATGGTACCTTGGAGCCTGCATGCCTTAATGGCAGGTTCGTCGCATTCGACGAGAGGTTTTCATTATTGGCCTCCGATCGGATGATTCTGCGGGTGTTCGACGTCAGCTCATTTATTCACACGCCGTAGATTGTACCTGTAGTACCTTGAGGACCATCGCCATTATTGGTGGTTTCTCTCGCGTCTGTTAACGGCTTTCATTATTGGCTGGTAATCAGACGATGTTCTTGCATGTTCGACATCAGCTCACACATTCGCATGCTAGAACTTGTACTTGTTTGGGTCGAGATGTGGAGCGCAAGACTGGATCGTGTCCGTTGTAATCCTGTGCCGCGACATGGATTATCATTATGTACATGACTCACTGATTGGATGGCTGCGACCATACCTGAGTCTATTTGTTTGATCTTAGTTGGATGGCTGCGTCCATGCCCCGGATCCGGATTATAGCATACTCTGTTTCGGATGGCTGCGTCCATACCATATATACATCATGTACTTGAGATATCAGTTGTATCTTTCTGCGCAGGTTTTCCGACGGCGGGCCTTCAGTTGAACATGTTCTCGTAAAGCATTTCACCCCTCTCTCTCTCGGGCCTCATGCTTTAGGGGGCATCTGTTACACAGTAATTTGTCACCGTCCCTACCATTCCCCGTCCCACACAATGGAGGACCCATTATGTGACCTGTGAACACTGTCATGCCTTGAAAACATCATCAATGCATCCCTCTGAGTATGAGCTTCATTTCCCCTTGAGACATCTCCTTGCAAAATCCATGAAAAACAGCTCTTTTGCATTGGCGCGGGTAGACAGTTCAGTACTCGCGCCACTCAGGGAAATCCTGTTAAGAGGTCGCGCCACTTGGCGCTCTGTCATAGAGCAGCAATCGCGCCACCCATTTTAGGGACTGTTTTTTATATATGGATGGCGGAAGTTGAGTTCAAACAAACTCACAACCACTGCCTATCTTGAGTTGGGAGGTTTGGCCACGGGAGTTCTATGGAAGGAAAGTAGTTTTGCCACCTTCTATGGAACCTTACTTGTTGATAGGGCCAATCCCATAATAATAGGGATCCCAACTCCCTCCTTCCCCATCTATAAAAGCTTGCTCAGATCCATGGCAAGCTAGTCTTGAAGTGCTGAAGCTTTGCATCTCCCTATTCCCAAGTGCCTTTGTGCTGTAAAGAATCCCTTCTTTCCTTTAAGGCCCATTAAGCAAGGAGACCATTGTTACGAGACTCTGGAGAGGTTTCCCTTTCCTTGGCGAGCTTTGCGAGACGTGGACAACCGGGGACCCGTTCGAAGGAGCGACGTCAGAACTCGGTTGTAACTTCTATTCGCTTATCACTTTAATAGATGACTATGATTATGGTTCCACTCCTTTTGCAATCATGTTAATACGAGTAATATCTTTTCTGACCGATATTTAGTTACGTATGCTGGTTCCTATGCATGTATCTGTTCGTCTCTTCTGTGTGCAGGTGTTCGTCCACGGAGATCGTGGAAGAATTATGATCTGCCAGGGCCGAAGGACGGGGGCATCTTCTTCTTCAGATCTAGCGTTGGAATCCAGGTAGGCTCTTATCCCAAGTCTTTCATTTCGTAACTAGGAGCTTGCGTCATAGCATTGTTTGTTTGTTGCTAGACCCCTGCTGGGCTAGTAGGGATCGCCTCTGTCCGCAGAGGGGATTTACCTCCTCAACACTATGGTAAAGGAAATCCAACAATATCGCGATGCAATAAACAGGAAGAGGAAAGATAAGGCTTCAGAATACGGCTGCATCAACACCTTGGGAAGTTTAACCCAGCTCAAAATGTTACAATTAGAAAACAATGGAGAGACTATTACTGATGGAACATTGGGGAAGATGACTGAAATGAATTTTCTCACCTTATCACAGACTAAGATGGAAACCCTACCCGGTGATATGAGTAAGATGTCAAAGTTGAAAAGACTAACATTATTGGATTGTTCTCATTTGATTACATTGAATAATAACTTCTGTGCTTTTCAAAAACTAGGCTGTCTTACATTGTGGAAATGTGATATGTTGGAAGAGTTACCTTCTTTACACATGCTTACGAGCCTAAGGCAACTATAGATTATTAGATGTTGTAGTTTGAGGAAATTTCCCATAGAATTCGGCGATATAGGAGCATTTTGTTTAATGGAGATATTTTCACTTGTTTGGCTATCTATGTTAGAGGAGTTGCCAGTGATACAATAAGGTGGGATGCCTTCACTTCAAATTTTTACTATTATGGGATGTCAAGTATTAAATATATTTCCAAAGAGTTGTTTGAATTTGAAAACGCTTCGGAAAATAAGAATTTATGGTTGTTCAGTAGAAAATTTGGATACTATTGAAAAAAATAATGTTGTAAAAGTGGTGACAATGTCTATTAGAGACATGGAAGAAGTTGCAAAGAAGTACTTCCAACTATTTTTAAGAAGAGAAAGTTGGCTCTATGGCGAGTTTTGGTGCAATGATCTCTTCCTTTTCTTAAAAAGCATTACAACATATGTATGATTTATATTTTGAAGACCAATATTGTATATTATGTAAATAAATATTGTAAAAGTAATGGACAATGTCTATCATTGACATAAAAGAAGATAAAGGAAGTACTTGTTCTTAAAAGAGTTTTTAGCTCTATGCTGAATTTTGATACTATTAAGCTACAAGGAAGTGATTGTTCTTTAGAAGAGTTGGCCAGTGCACTATTAATTCTTTCTTACTAAGCATTACCACATATGTATGATTTATACTTTAAATATCAACATTGTATATCTCCTAAATCATGATGAAAAAAACAATGAACTCAAAGTTCTTAAATGAGCATTAGACCATAACACTCTATATTCTTAAAATTCATTAATTTTATTAGTCTCCTTACTCTTATTAAAATTTATATATTGATTTTTTATTTAATTAAGACTTTTTCTTAACTATATATTTTAAATTATAATAACTCATATTGGTGACTTGAATATTTGCCAGGAAATAGTAGGTGGTGACCACCAATGTGTATGATATTGAATAAGGCCATGTATGAAAAATTTCACATCAACATTTAAATCAAAATATATCAACATAGACCCATTTTAAATACGGATCTAACATGAACATGAGTTGAAAGGGATCCAATTTTTTCATGTGCGAGTTTTTTTATGAGACAACATTATTTAAACGTTTTGTATAATTATTATTATTTTTTTTTTTTAGATTTTATTTTTTTATTTTTTATTTTGGTTGATATGAGCAAAATTTCAAGTTTGATGATGGATGGACGCCCTTACACATCATATTGGATTGTAGAATAAGCCTCTCGACTCAATAATTAATAATCATATTTCAACATTGAAATGATTTCTTTCTTCAAAGTTAACGTAAATAATTCAAAATCATATTTCAACATTAAAATGATTTCTTTCTTCAAAGTCAACATAATAATTCAATTTTTTTATAAGGGGTGGGGTAAACTAAAATTATTTTTTTTAAATGTTTTTTTAAGTGGAAATTAAAAAGCCATTATTAAAAAAATATAAAAAGATAAAACTTAAAAGTATCAAAGTTGTATATTTAAAAAAAAAATTATTGTACTTCACATTGATAAAGATACATTACTTTTCATATAAAATATAATGCATATACTAACAATGATAATGATAAATTAGTTCATGTGAATAATTATTTTTGCAATTTTTGATGTAAGTTTTATAGTTTTTTAATAAATAAAGTTGAAAAAGTTTTAAAATTAAGAGGTTAACCATTAAAGTTTGATTTTGAGGGGTTGATATATTTAATTTTTTTCCCCTTTAATAATGTGAATTTTAATGTGTATTTATACACATGTTTATATATTTTAGAATCATGAAGAGAAAAAAGGAGTTTTTTATTTTGATGTGGTTCACATACTTAGTGACCATTAGGTTCACTTTGCATCAACTCATTAATGGAGCGTGAGCCTAACCCTGAAGGCATCAAGGAGAATTGACACCATGATCTCTCAATAGCATGGTGTTTAAATGATAGAAACTGGACTAATTGAGATGACCTTACTAGAGAAAAAGAGAGATATTTATGAATATGTGCATTTTTAATGGTAATGAATATGTTGACTATAATTAGAATCCTTATTGAAATTAGATATAATATAGGGAACTAGAGAAATAATGGTGTTTTTTTTTTGGTTTTTTTTTTATATAATGCAAACCACCAAGTTCATCAATTCAAGGCTAAAACCAAAGCAACCAACTCATAGAACATGTAAAAAAAAATTCAATCCTACCTATATTTTTTGAATTCATAGGAATTGGTAAGTGTTATTTTTACATAGCAAGCTAGTTACGTAAAAATGTGCCCCCCTTACATGCTTGAAATGAAATATTTAACACTAAAAACTTCTTACAATTGCATAGAATCTATTTTTCTTTTTGAGATGTGGTCAAGGCCACCAGAACCATCTCTTTTCTACAAAATTTCTTAGTGGTTCCTAGAATAAAACTCAAATTTGAAAGGCCCCACAAAGAGGGAATTTGTCATGGATGTCAGGGAAAGTTTTTAAGGATCAAAACTTACCTTAAAATTTAGAAACCATGGCGAATTTTACTATTCCTTAATATGAAAACTATAAAATGTTTTGTGATATATTTGTAAAAATACTCAAATTTCTAATGACTTTATAGATAGTCTTCTATACAATTTTGGGGAGTTTTAAGGTAAAATAAATTTATACGGTAAAATTTGGGTGAATCCTTTTTAGAAGAAATTGAAATTAGTGAATCTTTTCTTTGAAAAAAGATTGAAAATTAGCCCACCTGTGAATATTAGCCCCTAAAATTTTCCATAATAGTTAATGTTCGTGTTCAGATACATCTTTCATGATGTTTGAACCCAAGAAAGTTTCTTAATTCCTTAAGTTCCTTGTTATCTTTTCTTGACCATTTTCACAACCTAAAGATCCAATAGTCTTACTAGAAGAATATCATAAAGTCCCCTAGTAACATAATTGAAAGATCCCTAAGTGAATGAACACTCTTTAAGTTGGAGTTGTCTTTCATGGTAAATGATCTCAAGAATATTTTTTTTGGACACAAGGCCCTTCTTGTCATATTCTAACCATGGTTAGACCTTAAGACTCATTCTTTATTCACAAATAGCCTAGTCACAACACACATATCCTACTTGGAGATGATTTATATCTTATATAAGTCATATGTGCTACTTCAAGGACTCATCCATGGATCTTGAGCTTGAGAAGAAAGGTTTCTAACACAACGCTATACAAGTTGTGTGATCTAGCACATAAACCCTCTCGACTAGTCCACAATCCTTTTGCATGCCCATAGGGCCTAACTCTGGCACTCTTCTTGTTATCATGACTCGAGCTCCTCGTCACAAACCAAATCCAAGTTCCCACTCAAATTTGTTAGAAAGCATTGTTATTATGTGCACCTAGTCCTAACGCCTGTGGTCAACATTATAGATCGATGATTGCTGTGAAACATGCCGGGGGGGGGTACCCCTAATGAGACAAAAAAGTTAAGGGGGGCTTTGTACTCATATTTCTATACTTGACATTCCAACGTTATCGACAAAATGATGCAATGATAGAGACATGGTTGGTTGAAATGCATTGCCCTCATGGATTGTGAGGGGGTTTACCCTTGACATCCAATGGGGGAAGGGGGGGGGGTGTGGGTCTTCACTCTTAGTTCCAACCTTGAGAGTCTAGCTAGAGAAATTTAAAACTTGTTTGAACTTTTTCTATGGAACCCAAACTCTTTCTTCCCCTTGGTTTGTGGTGTCAACAACATTCAGCCTTGTCTTCATCAGCTTCAAATCATTGTCTCAACTGTAGGTACAATTATTGAGCTTTGTTGACTTCGAGCCATAACAAAATTACAATTTTGTAATATCCCAAAATTGGGAGAGAAGCAATATAGCACATAAAATTGGAAATATGCAGAAATATAAATAGATCAAGACATGAGAAAACCATAGATCCATTCCAGTATGATTATAACAGAAAAAAATAGGTACAAATACTTGAGGAAAATATCACTCGAGTTGGGCAAACAAGCCTCCCATGAAAGCATACACCTAGATCTGAAATGTTGTTAATACATGAAATACAGGAATGCAGAAATCGTGTTGTATATGAAAGAGTAACAAATGAAAGATAGAAAAATATATTCCTACTGATACAATGCTCCAAAAGTGTTAAGACTAGATATCTATGTTCCAAAATAGATTTACAAGACGACCAAGAAAAGGTTTCCGGAAATACACACTATACAAAATGTAGCAAATATGGCCCTAGGGCTGAATAATCACTGCAACTGAATCACTAATAGGAGATGAATGATTTGATATGTGAGATGGTTGATCCTCCTCCAATAGATCTCCTAAATGAAGGGTTGATCCCCTCAATGGAAACACAACTCCTCCAACTAGGGAAATAAACCCATTGTTGCAGATGCTCTCTAAAATAACGCAGTCCTTGAGGGAAACTGTGCTATAGCTGATGATAGGTACTTGGTCTCCTACTAAATAATGAAATAAAGCCCCGAGAAGTTCCTCACAAGCCTCCCGGATGAAAGGATGATCCCTCCAATGGAAAACTAGCTCAGAAATTGGAGATCTCTCTCCTCCACTACTGCAACCCTGCAACACAACACAGATCTGGAATAGATTGCACTGTATATGAGACTGAAGCTTGGCCAAATGCTAGATAGTGGTAATGCAGTTCAAGAAAAAATCTCCTGAGTAGGCACTCTAATTCCCCCGAGGATGAGGGTGGGATCTCTGCTCGGAGACACCCTAGTGCTAAACAGCAATGCAAACCCAGCTAAACAACTTGAGCATGCTCTAGTCTTGACAGACAGAAAAATCATAAGATGAAATAATCCTTGAGAAAGACTGCCTTCCTCTCCTTTTATGCCTTTGAACCCCTAAACTCCCTTGGGCCCAGCAATGTTGTGTTTTCCCTCTGTGCCATGATGTCCCTTGCTACGCTACACTGCCTCTCCCATGCTACCACTACACTGCCTCACCCCACGCTATCATTGTGTTGTCCTAAGTGCCTCCTCTCCTACATTGTCACTTGGCCTCATGGGCCCCACATCATCTTTAAATTAATCTACCCAGTGACTTTAGGAAATTTTTTTTATTCTAATGTTTTATTCATGGGCCCCCTCACCCTTTTATTTGCACCCAACATTAGGATTTGCCGAAATTAATCAAAATTAATATCCCAATTATATGACTGCTAATTTGGGGATATTACAGTCCTCCCCGCCAAAAATTTCTTGTCCTTAAGCAATGCCTGAACAAGCCTCTTCTCTCGCTGACGCTCCCCACTGTCACTGCAAAATGTGCTTGGGTCCCAAATGCGCCACTGAATCTTCCCTGTCCTTTGCATCACCCTGATATGAAGGGATCTCTCAATGCCAGGATCCCAAGCCGTCCTATCCAACATGAAGCTCCTCCGGCTCCACTCACCATCTTGCCATGCTAATGAAGTCCCCTACTCCATCAATGACTCTTTAAATCCCATTGTAAGATTTACATGATCTCCCCATGCAGTATACGAGTTAGCCTTTGGTAGATAAACCAAATAGCTTTCATTATGAAGAAGTGGGAGACATATGGAAAAAGTTATATGCTGTCCACTGGCCTCCTCAAGGCATGAGAGATGGTAAATTTTGGGCACCTCAACCCCAATGAGAAACTCCAATCTCCATGCTATCATCCAAACAAAGTGAGCCATCCTTGGTAGCTCAGAATCACTAATTCCCTGCTTCTGCAATGTGTAGGGGCTACATGGATAAAAATGAGAGATAAAATTGTTCAACTTACGCTGTCTCTCTCTGTCAATTTATGATAAATTTGGAGCTGTTGATCTTGGGCCGCAATAATATAGTCCTCATGAAGCCAAAAGGTAACTTGGAATCTCATGATCCCACTCCTTGGTTCTAAGAATCTCTCTTGATCAATCCATCCCACATATAGTGAATAGAGTGTTGTCACCATATGGGCTCCAAAAGAAACACGGACTAAGTGTCACATGACATACTAGATGGTGATAATAGTTCCTCAAGTGAGACCAACATTGTTCTACTTCTTGCTGTCTCAAAAAATGATAAGATAAGTGGCCATCCAACCATTTGTTTGCTGCCATAAGCTTCTCAAAAGCTTGAAAATAGTAAAGGACATTAGGTATTAACTGAATATGAGCCAAGAAAAACAAGTCTTTCCCAAAGTCCTCTAGGAAGTGGTAAATCCCATCACTGCATGTAGTCCCAAAAGGACTATGAGATCCAAAGAGAGGCTTGCTCTCTTGTGGAGAAATGTGATGCAAATGTATGGAAAGGGAATGATTATACATGGTTAGTTGATCAATAAGAATCAAGACACAATCCTTACCATATATTATAGGCAAGTTGGTGAAGAGGTCCATAGATGAGCCTTCCCATCTCTCCATCAAAAGGGGAAGTGGTTGTAACAACCTTGCAAGGTGGCGCTTTCCTCCTCATATATCAAACAGGCTACATATCTCTTGATATGTTGGTGCACGTATTCTTTGAGATTATCCCAATAGAATCCCTCCATGATGGTGTGATAAGACTCAATGAAGTTTACATGTCCTGAAAAGAGTGCCTCATATGTTTCATGTAGAATCTCCTCCTTGAGCTTGGAGTCTCTAGTCAAGTAGATTTGATCATGGAAATAAATGACTCCATCAACCACTGTATACCTCCCATCTATCACTTTCCCATCAAGGACCTTACATGTGAAGAGGTTCTTGGAATATTACACCAATAGTTGGGACTCCCAATATGGGTCTATTCTCCCCATCAATGACAACATTGTTGAAATCTGAAATGAAGCACCTCTGACATCATAGCTCTCCTCTTGAAAGGTGTTTCCCATCCAAAACTTCCATAGTTTGGCCAATGCATACAAGAGTGTCAATAATCTCTTGTCATATTCATAAATCTTCCTCATGTGTGGAAGTATCATTTGCTGCTCCAAGGCATTGGAGTAGCCCTTTGACACCACGCTTGTGCCTTCATATATTCCTGAATCATCATCTGTCAGTGCAAATAGCTGAGTGGGAGATGGAAATGTCCATATCAAAAAAATTCTCATCCCTCCTTTGAACCCATCAAAGGTTCTTTGCGTTTTTCTAGCTCCTCCCAAGGCTCCTTCCTTAGCCAAATATATCAATGATGCACCATGTTGAGAGAACTCTTTGTTCATCTTCCAATCAGGGGGTCTCCCTGGTGGAATGCCTCCATGTAATGAAACATCAAGCCTAGAGCAGGTTGTATATTTGAGTGGACTGATTTGTCCCTGCTCTCACTGCGCAAATCATCCTCTTGCTTCTGTGCATAAGCCTCCTGAAAAGGATGGGTGTGTATGTTTCCAATCACTTGATGTTGGCCCTCTTTCTCATCTTCTCCTACCTTCTACAAGATCTCAGAGTTTAAGGTGTTCTTCTCCAATGTGATCAACCCATGCACCTTAAACTGAGAAAGAAATTTGCACTCCATGATATGTTGAAGTGCACCTCCAACGAGACCTCTCCATGAGATCTTATTCTCATCAATGGCCTTCCAAAACCAATAAGGTTATGGATTTGCTGCAGGTAGAATTTCCTCTTTGAGTTGTGAGATGCTCATTGAGAAAGAGTCATCTTGAAAGGGGAAAAGATTTCCCATCTCAATATGTCTACCATTTATCATATTCTTCTCCATTGCTTCATGAGTGAAGTTTCCATTTGATTGCTCCCATAAGGAATGGGTCCTCTTCTTCTCACTGCTTCTCATTAACAATGTTGTAGATCTTCAAGATAAAACATGTGTTGTCTCAAAGCAAGGCACAATGTTGAATTCATAGCCAGCCATTGTACATAGGATCATACTCGTCCCATCTTCTGAAACTCTACACTTCAACTCAAAGGGTTGAATGTATCCCATCAATGACAAACTAGGATGATTCTTCCTTCCTTCCTTGATTAGATCAAGGGTCCTCTGCGCAGCAATATGATGCTGCCCCAAATCAGCATGTTGTTCTAACCCTTGGTCATGCATTAGCCCTGATGGCATGTCCCCATAGGTTTCAATAAGAGGTACTGAAACAATATGAGATGAAAATTGATGCATACCTTGGATTAAATGATACTCAGAAAAATATTGCAAGATCACAAGAGTTTCTTCTTTCGGTGCAATGACCTCTCCAACTGCTGGTAAGAGTGATGGTTGCTCTTCTATCAATGTACCAGCACTGGAATCTACCTCCTCTTCCTCATGCATCTCCTGAATCATGCATGGGACTCTATGTGTCAAGAGCTTAAGACTATCTTGCAAAGATGCAAGTGTATTTCCTCCAGATACGAGTACTTCTGCAGCTGGTGGTGAGTGTAGTGACTCTTTGTCCATAGTGACAAGAATGACATCCTCCTTTGACTTCTCAGGAAATGTCTCTTTGTGACACATCTTTGGTTTTCTCACATCAAACTTCTTTCTCAACTTGTGAAAGAAATATGAATATTTAGTCACATTTGCATGCTCAATGTGACCAAACCACCAATCATTGGCTTCACCTTGAAGATGAAGTGCTGCAATTTGGACAACCTCTTTTTCAGCTACAGGGTGTAGCCTGAAAAATGTATCTAACTCTTTCCTCCAAGCCTTTACAGTGCTTGAGGAAGCTCCATCAAATGTAGACAAATAGAATCTATTGTGCCTCTTTCTTCTGTTGCTGCGATCAGATCTTATTTCTTCTTTGAGTTTGAAGAATTACTGGAGAGTTATATTCTCCTTGAATGCTCTAGACTGTGCTTCGTACTCTTCAAGATATAAACTGAGAGTCTCATGAGTTTCAGGTTCCACGTTTCTCCTTTCTTCATCTCTATACCAATCACCTTCTTCAAAGAAAGTGGTCATAGTAGGTACTTTAGGAGATCTATGATTCTCCGATTTTCTTTGCTGCTAATAAGAAGTACTGGGACCTTCTTCATTCTGAAACCTTCTTGAGTTTTCTCTTTGCTTTTCTCTTCTTGTTTCATTGATCTCTTTGGAGAGATCCTTCATAGCTCTAAAGAAAGATGAGGAAAAAATTAATCCCTCCATTATAGTAGATCTCTACTATCTGCTTTTCATATGTTGTCAATAATGTCCACAAGTTGAGCCAAAGATCATGCTCTGATACCACTGTCACATATCCCAAAATTGGGAGAGCAACAATATAGCACATAAAACTAGAAATATGTAGAAATATAAATAGCTCAAGAGATGAGAAAACCATGGATCCATTCCATTATGACTATAACATAAAAAAATAGGTACAAATACTTGAGGAAAATATCACTTGAGTTGGGAAAATAAGCCTCCCATGAAAGCATACACCTAGACCTGAAATGTTGTTAATACATGAAATACAGGAATGCAGAAACTGTGTTGTCTATGAGAGAGTAACAACTGAAAGACAGAAAATTATATTGCTGCTGATACAATGCTCCAAAAGTGCTAAGACTAGAGATCTATGCTCCAAAATAGATTTCCAGGACAACCCAGAAAAGGTTTCCGGAAATACACACTATACAAAATGTAGCAAATATGGCCCTAGGGTTGAATAATCACTGCAACTAAATCACTGATAGGAGATGACTGATTTGATATGTGAGATGGTTGATCCTCCTCCAATAGATCTCTTAAATGAAGGGTTGATCCCCTCAATGGAAACACATCTCCTCCAACTAGGGCAATAAACCCACTGTTGGTCTCCTGCCAAATAATGAAATGAAGCCCCGAGAACTTCCTCACAAGCCTCCCGGATGAAAGGATGATCCCTCGAATGGAAAAATAGCTCAGAAATTGGAGATCTCTCTCCTCCACTACTGCAACCTTGCAACACAACACATAACTATAATATATTGCACTGTATATGAGACTGAAGCTTGGCCAAATGCTAAATAGTGGTAATGCAACTCAAGATAATATCTCCTGAGTAGGCACTCTAAGTCCGTTGAGGATGAGGGTGGGATCTCTGCTCAGAGACACCCTTGTGCTAAACATCACTACAAACCCAGCTAAATAGCTTGAGCATGCTCTAGTCTTAACAGACAGAAAAATCATAAGATGCAAGAATCCCCGAGAAAGGCTGCCTTCCTCTCCTTTTATGCCTGTGAACCCCTAAACTCCCTTGGGCCCACCTATGTTGTGTTGTCCCTCTGTGCCACGTTGTCCCTTGCTACGTAGCGCTGCCTCTCGCACGCTGCCATTGTGCTGCCTGGCCCCATGCTGCCATTGTGCTATCCTAAGTGCCTCCTCTCCTGCATTGTCACTTGGCCTCATGGGCCCGACATCATCTTTAAATTAATCTACCCAGTGACTTTAGGAAAGTGTTTTTATTTTAATGTTTTATTCATGGGTCCCCTCACCCCTTTAGTTCTGTCCAACATTAGGATTTTCCAAAATTAATCAATATAAATATCCCAATTAGATGACTACTAATTTGGGGATATTACAAATTTCCACTCTGGTTCGATATTTTGTCTCCTGTGTTGGGGCAAAGGGGGGGTGCAGAACCTAACTCCAGATTTCACACAACAATTATTTTATAATGACTTGCATTCGATTAGAAATAAAAACAGAAAATGGTCTTTTCAAATATTGACTCGTACAATAAACTAGAAAAGGAAGAAAGACATAGCTAATTAGAAAACTCGATTTCAATGATAGAGAAAATCACAAATTTTGACTAATGCTCTCAAAATTATTTTTCCAACTCTATGTCTCTTAGTTGCAAGGTCTGCAAGTTTACATGTATATTTACAAAAAGAGAGAAAATATCTTATAATTGAAAAATGAGGCTACTTAACAGTTGTGCCTCTCTTGAAGTTACATCTCGACATTTTCTAGAAGCTTGCGAACTGAATACGTATATATGTCCCAAAATGGACACATATGCATAAAAACTAGATATTCCATAGTAAATATCTACAACAGCCTCCCTCATAGGAAAAACAAAAGGAATCCATTTAGGATGCCCTGTCATCAATTTAGGTTGAAAGTTTCTTGTTCCCCTCTCTCGACTTTGATCAAGGATCCAAGACCCATCCATCCGTGATTCTTAAGACCTTGTAATGGAATTTGCATGCAACTAAGATGCTAAATGCTCCCTATACATAAATTGTGCCATACTTTTTAGATGTTGTTCATTGTGCTTGAGCTTTACAAGTTTCTGCAATTAGGGCCTACAACGAGTATTTCCTCCTTTACCATCTTTAAGCCCCGACACTTATTTTCAAATATAAAACCTACTTATAATGCTTATATCCTAATAGAAAAAGTTTCACAAATTTCTACGAAATAAAAATCAAATAACCCCTACAAAATTTCCATATGTCGAGTTTGAGATCTTCATTCAAAACTTTTAAATGTGAAAAGATTCAACAAAATTCTAAACTGCATGTGTCTATTCTTTAACAATAATAAAAATTCTAAAACCCTTTATGGTGTACAAAACCAACTAATTACAACCATATCCAATTTGACTACCAAATACACCCTCAAAATTATAAATCCAAATGTTTTTCTTCTCCTATTCTAAGGACTCGAACATTGGCAATGTAAATGATAATTATATATTTCTTGTACCATCATTGTTGTGGTAAAATATTTCTTCTATTTTAATTAAGTCAGAAAAACAATTTTAGCCTTACCACCTATTGGGATCTAGAGAAATTGAGCTTTGAGTTTTATTGGAAATTATAAAAAATATTCATATCAAAGTCCTTAGCAAATTTTCAGGTAGAAAAAGATATTTCGAAATATTATTTATCGCGAGATATTCTTACAATGAAGTGGATAGAGTCGTTAAAGGAACCGATATCCAAGGCAGGGATACGGTCTGAACAGCTACTCGCTGTGATAGAGAAGTGATAGCGAACACATTTCCAAGATTAGGCAAAATCTTTGAATTGTCCGCAATAAGACAGGTGTCACGAAACAATTGCTTCTGTCCCACCGTTTTCAAAAAGACGATATGCGTTATGCGTTTTGTAAGAGGCAATACTGATGCACATTGTCCATGATTCAAAATATATGAGAACTCCTATTAAGTCTTTTTATTTTAAATTTACATTAACTTTTCCATTTTTTTTTTATTAAAATCTAAAAACCTGTGAGTTTGATATTGTTCATTTGATTAAATATATTCGATTTTACACCTTATGCTCAAGGTATGTTAAAACTCTTTATTTTGACGAATCAATTCTTTTGAATCCACATGCATTCAAACACTAAGTATCAAATACTAGGACAAATGTTAACCAAGGATAAACAACGCCAGATCGAGGTTAAGGACGTGACAAAGTAACGGCATTCCTCAGGTTAAGTGAACCTGTAGTAGAAATACACAATTTCAGTAGGTGTCGTAGTATATCGCATGAAAATGTTGTTGGAGATAATAATTAAGGTTGATGAGAGTTTCTGGAATGTGGAAATACATACTTTAAGGTGAATTAATATTTATTTTTATGTTTTCGGGGCTAATTTTGTTTTTATTTAATTTTGGCAATTATTCATGTGATTCACTAAAAACACCATAAATAACATATGTAAATGAACACAAAGATTTAATATGGAAACCCAAAAGGGAAAAAACATGAATATGTGTTTGTTGTCATGTAAAATATGAGATTAATATTTGTGAGCCACCACTCACACGAGGCACCAATTCCTTTCTTTGTAGACATTTGATTAGTTTACCAGAAGCACCAAGTTCTTGGATTTATTGCAAGCACCAACTTGCAAGAGGCACCAACCTTCAAACTATCTTTAAACACCCACTCAAATAGAACCCCCAATTTCTTCTTTTGTAGGAAGCAACCTATGGTCCATAAAGAAATCACTACTCATTGTTCTTGGCACCCACTCTATTTCATTTCAGCTGTACATTATACTTTTGGCACTCTGTTCTCCTCAGCCCTCAACCCAACCACTCTCTACCTTCCTCTCTACAATTGCATCCTCAACATTCTTCTTTCTAATCTCGACCATCTACACCATCATTCATAGTTCTCTGTTCTCAACTCTCTTACTATCTACACAATCAAAATCTCTCAGTCTTCATTCTCCTCAGGCACCCTCTGCCTTCTTCAACAATGCACTCTCACACAGAGCTCTCCTCACTCAACTCTTTGCTTCTTTCCACTTACTCAATAATGATACACACCCCCACATTGCACTACAATAATCTTGTGGTTGGTTCTTCTGATACATAGGAATTGATGCTAGAACTTCTGCACATCACACTACCTAAATATACTTTAGCATGGCTAATCATTCTATTGATCTATCTTGTTTCTAAGTCACTACACATGAATTAAATTAAAGAATATTCTTTGGTGTGATTTCCCATGTTGATAATTGAATCACATTCAACCTATACACTCGAAAAATTCGTTCATTAATTTTTTCTATTAAATATAATTCTATTAATATTATGGGTATTTTTAATCTAATTCAAAAAATTACAATTAAAAAATAATGAAAAAACTATTACCAATAAAAATTATGGGTATTTTTAATCTAATTCAAAAAATTACAATTAAAAAATAATGAGAAAACTATTACCAATAAAAAATTAAGGAAAATAAGGAAAATTAACTTTCTAACCTTATTGATTACCAAGATAAAAACCTATAAATTTTTTTTTATGGGTGATGAAAAATTAAAGAAAATGAGGCAAATTAACTTTTTAATCTTATTGATTACCAAGATGGAAACCCTACCAAGTGACACGAATAAGATTTTAAATAATTAACATTATTGTAATGTTCTCATTTGGTTAAAATGGGCATTGGGTAATACATTTTGTTCGCGATGCATTGGAAAATATTCCAGGTTTACACAAGTTTAATAGTTTAAGGTAACTAGAGATGACTAGATGTTCTAGGATAAGGAGATTTCCCATAGAATTTGGTTATATAGGGGCATTTTTTTATTATAAATATTTTCATTTCTTCGGCTATATATTAAACTTAGAGTTGCGAGGGATACAAGGCCGTGGGATGTTTTAATATTTATTTTTAGGGGATGCTAAATATTAAATATATTTTTATGTATTGATTTGAATTTAGAAACATTCTAAAGAATAAGAGCTTATTTTTGTACATTAGAAAATTACAAGTTGAAGAAAATATTAATATTGTAAAAGTGGTGACAGATATGGAGATTTACATAGATTTCTAGAATGATTATGGAGGATATAACCTTTCTTCAACATGTTGCAATTGATGACTATATCAATAAAGGCTTTACATCCAAAAATTACAAATTCTCATATCCCAAATTACATTAAGGCCAAGGCCATAACATGTTTGTCTCAATACCAAGCGGTCCCAATCAAAGTTTACAACCAAAATACCCATACACAAACACCAATAACGATTTTCAAACACAAGGGATATACCCATTACACCAACATAACAACCATACAAAATTACCACGACTAGTACACAGAAAACCATACTTAGAGTGTAGCGTTGTGACCAACTTTAGCCCAAATGAAAAGGAGACCAAACGAATTAACAAGTTCCCTACATAATGGGCCAAGAACCACCATGAAGACCAATAAACTACATTTCCAACCCCTTGTGCTCACGCTTCATTATCTAAGGAAGAAATATTTGTTGGAGACCTCACACTAGAACCAGGAGAGTCCATCAGGTCCCCACTAGGTCCCCATTATCTAATTCATAAGCCATATGGCTTTCCACATGCACCAGGTGGAAGCCAATACTATCCAAGAAAAACAATTGATTTTTGAGCATCCTCTTGATGTCCTCCAGGGATGCAAAAACATTATACTTCTCCACTTGCTTATTCTTCAAGGCCAAGCCCAACAGGGTATTCAATTGCCAATGAAGATCCATGGAATTTAGGTACTGCTTCTTCCTGCCCCTTGTATGCCCAGGTTTAAGAACCCATGTTGACATGTCATCCATGATCTCAAAATATGAAAGAGATTGCCTTTCAGCCCCAAATGGGGTCTCAATCTTGCAAATTTCCCTACGAGTGTCCAACAAAAAATCATTGAAATAAGTGGAAATCGAGTCATGAGCAAAAAGTCTCACTCCTCGTTGCCATTATTAGGCTTTGCCACCACCCCCCTACTGAAATCTCATTCTCTATCTTTGTGGCATTGATAAGACCCAATGGCACACTTCTTGAATATCTCTACTTACCAAAAATACAATAGAATGAATGAGACCCACCTCAAAAATCAAAGTAAATTCACATATTTTGAATTACATAATAATTCATGTTCATAATAATTTTAATATTAATAAAATCCCATATAATATTAAAATATAACATAGGAGTAGGAATCTTTTGATTTTACATTAATTATATTTACGCCTTAAGGCGTTCTTATTTGAAAACAACTCCCCTAGCTGCCATTGTGTTTGAGCCATTGGATCAAATGTTTGCCGATTGAAATGTTTTAGGCCATTAGATCCACAAGTAAATAGTTTTATATATGTTTTTTATAATGTTACTTTTTTTTCTTTTTAATAAGTTAGATTGAATTTAGGTTTGGTGAGACTATGTCAAATTACACAAAAATAAAAATAAAAGTAAAGTAAATAAAAATATTGACATAATGTAATGGACATTTTAATTATGTAAAAAAAAAATTAAAAAAAAAATAATAAAATAATAATAAACTATAAAAACAACCTGTGGAATGTAGTTTATTTAAAGGGGGAATTAATATGGCCTAGATCAATATTAACTATGGATCTACCAAGATCCAAGAGGGATCAAATGTCTAATAATAATAAACTATAAAAATAGCCCATGGTATTGACCCATGGTATTCATGCACAATGTAGTTTATTTAAAGGGGGGAATTAAGATGGCCTAGATCAATCTTAACTATGGATCTACCAAGAGCCAAGATGGATCAAATGTATTCATATGCAAACCTCTTTTAGAGTGAAAAGAGAATTGATCCCTCTGATAAATAATATAGATCTAAGCTAATTATTTAATAAAACTATTTGTAATTGTTTATAACCATTATTATTTTCAAATTTTACTTAATAAAATGTATCTAAATTTTCACACATCCAAATATATATAGTTTTTTTTTGTTATATATTAGTTTTGTTACAACTATTTTATTATTCCAATTACCTAATTGTAGCTAAAAAATCTTACATGTTTTTTACTTTATAATCATAAACAATTTTCATATTATATGATGTCAAACTTACTCAACTTTTTATTATGAAATTTTAAACAAATTTTACACTACATAATTTTAGAATATATATATATATATATATATATATATATATATATATATATATATATATATATATATATATATATATTTTTTTTCAATTCCAAACAAAACTTACAAAAGAAAAAACCCACTCAGTCCTTAGGGTTTTTGTACAAGTTTTATCATAACCTTTCCCTCTATCCAATATATATTGTAGATTCTTCTAAAGGGAGAGTGTATTCTAGTTTATAACCTGATCCACAATCAAAGAAAATGGCTAGGGATGTCACAAGTTATTAGTTTGTAACCTCATCCACAATCAAAGAAAATGGCTAGGGATGTCACAAGTTATCATTCACACAATGATCTATTGACGTTCTCAGTTGAAATGGAATCCTATTAGATGCATGGTGGCCAGAGACACTAACAAATTCATAGATATCTGTTATGACATCCATATTGTCTACAAACAATCCAAATTTCCCATTTTATACAATAATTTCTAAAAATAAGTGCTCAATTTGCTCTCAAATTTTTAAAACCCTCGCCCATGCTGGGGAGATCACAGTGTAAAATCAAACGTTCCCGTGGTTTTTTTAAAGGGTTCATTAAAAAATCATACAATGAGAAAGTCAATATTGTGGTATAATTACTAATTTTTGAATCATTGTGACAAACAAAGCATTACATTAGCTCACAGAATATATCTAATGCTATAAGGATTTGAGATGATAACAAAGTTTTGAATCATGATAACTAGATGACAACCATAACTAAGTTTTAGCCACAAGAGAAAAATCACAACAACTCACAAAATATATCCATGGTTGCAATGAACCCCATACATTGTGATGGACATATGTGATTATTTGTATTATTTTTATTTAAAATAATTTATTTATTTATTGAATGAATATTGTTAAATGTGTTGTATTAAATTGATATTCTAATTTTTAAGATATTTATTTAAAAAATTCAAAGTATGGCAAGTTTTATTTTTTAAGCTTTACTCTAGATGTGCAGAGAATGAATCTATCTCAAGTCCCAAACACGATTCTAATGTACCAAACAAGATTCTTCTTTCTCTTGTTTTTCTAGCTTGCACCCTACACTCCTCATGCAAATGTACAGTCTTGTATACAAGATCAAGAAAGATATGCCCAATATCCAACACCATAGAGCAAGACGTGTTCACCAATTCAACAGTTGCTTCCAAATCTCTCTCAGTGCTAGATTTGTTTTCTCAATAAACTTGTTTTTACTACTCTTAAACTGATCAAAGCCATCATTGTTGCATATAGGAACATTTAGTTATGATAAGAAAGTTGTGATACTGTGTTATAATTTTCTCTAAAAATGTGTTGGAGTTGTTTTCTCAATAAACTTGCTTTTACTGCTCCTAAGTGATGAAATCCATTTCTCTACAAATGTGTTGGAGTTGTTTTCTCGATAAACTTGTTTTTACTGCTCTTAAGCGATGAAATCCATTGTTGTTACATATAGGAGCATTTAGCTCTGATATACATGCTCATTTCATGCTTGTTTCAGATAATCATTAATCACCAAAGGATACTCCCAATTTCCTATTTAAATATCTATAACAAAATTTGTATATATGTAAACAGATTATGTTGGTTTACATATATGTTTTTATCCCCAATTGCCTATTTCAATATCTAAAACAAATTTTTCTGGTTGAATTTTCTTACCAACAATATCTTTAAACCTCCACGACCTGCTTCCATGGAAGCAAAATTTTCCTTTCATCCCTTCACGATGGAAAATTTTCCTTTTATTCCTTCAAGATGGTTCCTTCTCTGCAACATATTATTTCTTCTAAGCTACTCTTTCCTATGCTATTGCCTTAAGGCATTTCTTTTGCAACATGTGGTGCAATTGCTAGTATGAATTTTGTTGTTGTCTTTGAATGAAACGAAACAATTTAAATACCCTTAAATATTTTTAACAAATTTAATATTTTATAAAACTTATTATGATTTTATATTAATTATTTTATGAATTTTATTACTATCTTTGAATGAGACGAAACGATAGAAACCCCTTAAATATTTTTATCAATTTTAATATTTTATATAATTTATTAGGGTGAATATATATATATGTGTGTGTGTGTGTGTGTGTGTGTGTATAATTTTAATATTTATAAAATTAAAAATTATTTATTTTCATTATTAAGATTCCAGAATATGTTTTAAATATTTTTCTCATATCCGGTTGCTCTCTACGGATATGTATAAAGTAGACGAATAGGTGTTAGATGCAAATATTATTTAAATTCAATTTTTTTATATTGTAATTTTGTTTTTACTATTAATGAAATTATCAACATTTTTTAGATAAAATAAAATCATAATATACATATCACATTAAAATAGATAACATATAAATAGTAGTTATAAAATAACTTCCATTTTACCATATAAATGGTAGCCATATTTAAATTTAATAAAAAAGCATATTAAAAATTTAATATTTACAATATAACAAGATTATTAATTATAAATATTCACCTTATTTTACTATGGATATTATTAATGTCTAAATAGATTTTTTTACAATACCATGGTTTATCAATACCATATACCCAAAAGTATACCTCATTTCGAAAAAAAATAATAATAATAAAAAGAATTATTTTAATTTGATTTTATAACATTTTTAAAAATTAAATCTTAATATTTACAATAAACATGTAATATAACAAGATTTCTAACCGTAAATATTCACTTCCATTTTACCATGGATATTATTAACTTGTAAATAGGTTTTGTTACAATAACATGGCTTATCAATACCACTTGCCCAAAAATTATAACTCATTTCAAAATCAAAATATTTGATAAACTTTGTTTTATAGCATTTTTGAAATTAAATCTAAAAGCAAAAAGCTAGAGGGAGATGTTGTAGTGGTGTAAATGTTTGTAAACATTTACAGTGGGTTCAAATAAAAAATAATAAAAAGTTAAAAATAATTACCAAGAGAGGCGTCAACCTATTTAGAAATGTTGTCATGTCATGCAAACATTTTGACTTAGTCAAAATAAAATAAAAAATCAATAATGATAATTATCAATAAAAGATTTTGACTTGGTGAAATTAGATAAAACTAAAAATAAAATAAAATATAAGATATAAAATTAATAATTATAATTATAATTAATTATAATTGAGAGTGAATGGAGATTTGATCCCTCTCGCCCCTTGGTAAATCCTGAATTAAGATGGATATAGGTTGGTTATCTTCAAACCAGATGGCTCGCATATCGGGTTATCTGCGGTCGGATATATAAACATTCTCTGCGGTGGATATATATACATTCTGCGCGGTGGATATGCATTGGATTTCTTAGGCTCACATATCTTCTGTCATTCACATATCTACCATTTGGTTATCTGTGGTCGATATATAAACATTCTCTATGGTGAATATATATACATTCTCTGCAGTGGATATACACTGGATTTCTTAGGCTCGCATATCTTCTGACATTCACATATCTACCATCCGGATATCTGCGGTCGAATATATAAACATTCTCTGCGGTGGATATATATCTAAGTCACCTGATATGGGGATTCAGGATTTGATGGATACGGGGATTCGAGAATCGGATCGGAATATGATGACCCTCGAACCGAAGGTTCCTTCTGGGGATACGGTAAATTATATATATATATATATATATATATATATATATATATATATATATATATATATATATATATATATATATATATATATATATATATAAATAAAGAAACGAATATTTTTACACAAATTCATACAAATTCATTGATTCAAACATAGATTTAAGATCTTAGATACTCATACATGATACTTTGAAATTTGATACATTGATACATCATACAATTATCAAATTTACTCAGAAAGACAAGATAGTAAGATACTGTAGTTTTCTCATTAAGTCATCATAATCAAAATGTGTTACATTAGTACACTGCCAATGGCAAATAGAAATAGAAAATACAAAAAAACTACAGTCTACAAGACTACAAGCCTGAAGCCTCCATGAGTCAAAGTTAATGAGTCATCAATCCTCATCATCATAATCAAAATTACTGTCCTCATCCCGATCATCATGCTCACCACTTCTCTCCTCTGATGCATCCTCCTCCTCTATCATCTCTGCATCTGCTAGTGTGGAGGATGACGCCTCTATTGTATCGGCATCATCAAATGTGACAGGCTCTAGCATTGGCACATTGAGATCCAAGTTGGCCAATGTCAACTCAACACTGCTCTCCAAACCCATATCATCAAGAAAGACATCCCACATATTTGTCTTTCCCTTCAAACAATCCTCCCTCTGCCTATAGATGAGACAAAGGTTGGTGTGCACATACACCATTGTCTCTGCCCTGGACTGCTCAAGCCTGCACTTCTTCACATTATACAAATTCCCATATGTGCTCCAATTCCTCTCGCAACAAGAGGATGAAGTCACCTGAGAGAGGAGCCACATGGCTAATTGCTGTAGAGGAGTGCTTGTTGCCCAATGAGTTGCCCACCAAGAATAGGGCTTCTTAGCACCCCTGTCTCGAATCACATCATAGTTTGCAAGTTGCCCAGTGCCAGTGGAAAACTCTGCAAATGCATCCTCCACCTCGTCGAGGGATGCCCTCTCCTGAAAAATCCTCCTCAATGCATCTTTCCTCCCCTTTGAGATTTCACCATCCATGTGAGGAGGGAATCTGCGGGAAGGTCCACCATTCAGCCACTCATGGCTGTAGTATTTTGGGTTCAAGGAGTGAGCCAAACAATGTAAAGGTGTGAAATTCTTGTTCCATCTACTGACAAGAATATCCTGTATACCGGTGAAGAAGGCCTTTGGTGATGTCTCATACTCTGGGCACTGAATTTGTAAAAAAATGGTCCTCACAGACTCAATCATGGAATCCCATCCCTTATAAACCTCTCCTAGGATGGGTTGGTCTGTATTTGCAACTCGCAACAAGGAAATGATAGGCTCCATGATCTGAATAACTAGATCTACCTTCTCCCACCATAGATCATCCAACATTGTGTCCTTCACTTTCTTTGAGGTTGCTTAATCCGTCTTTCTCCAAAAATACCAAAACTATGAAATAAACATGGCCCCAAGAGCAGTCTTGACCTCCCTCAACCTCTTCAACATGATGAATGAAGAGGCAAACCATGTATCTGTAATCTTCAACAATGGTAGATTGTTGTAATCCTTGTAAACAGTGAGGGCATTTGTATGGTTTTGTAAAAAGTTGCAGATATGTCGTGCATCGTCAATAATGGCTCCAATCCAAAGCACATCAAAGGTAATAGATTTCAGTGCCAAGTTCAATGAATGGACAATGCAAGGTGTCCAAAATATTTGTGTATATTTTTCTTCCACAATCATGCCAGTAGCCTTGCAAAGAGGTGCATTATCTGTAATGATTTGCACACTAAAATCGACACCTACATCTTCAATAACTTTAATAAATAACTCACCCATATATTGTGCATCCTTGTACTGTCCAAGTGCATCCACTGCTTTCAAGAAAACTAGACCACTCAAGGATGACACCATGAAGTTGATGAGTGGGTGGCGTGCTGGATCTGTCCATCCATCATAAACAATGCTAACCCTAGATGTTGGCCATGCTGATTTAATAAGCTCAAGAATTTTGTCCACCTCTTTCTTTGCCTTTGTCAACAATGTGGTTCTAAGCTTCTCTGACCTAGGAGGCACATACCCTGATGGAGCCCCATGACTAAGAGCTCGACACATCTCAATAAATAGAGGTGACTGTGCAACATTAAAGGATATGAAGTTCTAATAGAAAAAAAATGCAATGGTGAGATCAAACTCTTCCCTCTTCTCTTTTTGAAAAATCTTGTACATTGGACCAACTACAGTTGCCTTTCTCTTTGCTGATTGTCTCCTACTAAAACTCTCAAAAGATAATTTGTTGCTGCTTTTCCTCAAGAATAGAAGGGGGTCATCATTCTTGTTTTGTTTTGATTTTGATGCCACAATTTCCGCACCAAACAATTGCTTTTTCTCCAATTCCTTACTCTGTGGCAAGTCAATTGTTGTACAAAATTTAATGCCACAACCTGGAAAAACCAACAAATGAGCTTTCACACGGAAATATGTGGAAGTGAAATGCTTGAGACATATATTGCATTTCCATGAACAATTTCCTCCTCCCTTTCCCTTTTTTCCTGCCCCTCCCTCTCTTGTCACATATTTCCACAATGGGTATTTGGGGTCATGAGCTTGTTTTCCCTACACATTTGAAGCTGCTATTGCAGCCCCACTTCCAATAGATGGAATACTTGCAAACCCTGAAGAAACAGGGACAGGAGGGGCATCTCCAATGGGGACATTCTTCCCCTTTCTTTGCCCCTGTCTTGCTACCTTTTATTGAGCCATGAATGCTATAAAAAATAAACAAAAATGACCAAATATATAAAACATATGCACATGCAAACACTAACAACAAACTAAATGCAAAATATAGAGGGACAATGCACTTATCGAATGCTCGAATCTCTTTGAAAAATTTCTCTTTCTCCTTGCTAACCCTTGCTCCTTGCTCACTTCACAAATAAAAATCAGTGAGAAAGAATGAGATAAATCCCTTTTTTTATAACTGAAAATCGCACTTTCTAGCTGCGCGAATCCGGCTGTATGGGATTCGGCCATATCTGTACAAGGTACGGTCGGGATTCACCTAACCCTGTACGAATATGGCTAAATCCGTAGTATCGGGTACGAATCCCTTCGTATCGTATCCGATACATAGGATTCAGGATTCTTGGGCCCTGGGGAACGAATCCGGTTTTAGAGATATATATACATTCTTTGTGGTGGATATACATTGGATTTCTTAGGTGGATATATATAAAAATTCTCTACAGTGGATGTATACATTCTTTGCGGTGGATATACATGGGATTTCTTAGGCTCGCATATCTTCTGCCATTCACATATCTACAATCCAGTTATCTGCAGTCGAATGGTTCACATATCCCTCTCCGGTGGAATAGTATAAAGAAGTCAAGCAAGGGTTCACATTCTTCCGTGGTCTTTTGCGGTGGATATTTACATATTTGCGGTGGATATATAAACATTTAATTCCTTAGATCTTCATTATTCTCTGCAGTGGATATACATTGGATTTCTTAGGGCTTCACATGCCTTCTCTTTTTCTGCTCTCCAACAGACCCGAAAGGGTACAAATTTGATTTTAATGTTTTTATAAGCTTGAATATATATACTGTAGTGTATCCTCGCTGTGTGTCTGATCTGGGCAGTGTGTACTCACTATTAATTTGTCAATATTGCACTTGACCTCACTTTTCTGCTACCGTTCTAGCCCATATTCAATCGAGGGTTGCTACCACATATTTGTAAATAAATGAAACCAGTAATTTATTGGTCGATTATGCTTCTGGAAGGTTTCTAATGCCCGAATTGGAAAAGCTAAATGGTGCTAAGATTTTTTCTAGACTGCTTCGATTCTGATATTTGGTCACAGTGATTTGATTCGGGTCTGCAGTTTTGTATGTTTCGGGTCTGCGGTGTGATGATTTGAATGCAAAAATTTGAAGCTAAAACTTGGGGCTAGGGAACAATTTGGTTTGATTTTCATTTGCGGTCTCGAAGTAATTTTCATCTGCACTTTGCGGATTTTTTAAACACCGAATATTTTAAGTCTGGCATTGGTTCTGTGGTGGGTCTCTTTGGCAGTTTCTACGGTGACAACCTGAATCTGTGGCATAAACACATATCTATAGTGGATTTCTCTGATCCGGTCTGCGGGCTGCGGTTCGATCCTAGGCACTTGCGGTCTGCTGTCTGATTTGTTGATATTGGGTGCACACATTCATTATTTTTTCTAATACATATCTGCTCATATATTCTCAAATATGAATAATTCACCACAACTACCAAAGATTACCAAAGATAGACCTAACACAGTTACTCTACAAAGCCTTTATGAGTATATAGAGTCTTTAGAAAAACGTAGAGAAGAAAGAGAAGTCAAGCTACAAACCGAGTTAGAAGCCATGCTGGAAAACAAATTCACATCTCTTGAAGACAAGATCCAAAAACAAATAGAAAATAAAATAGAACTATTGGAGAATAAAATGGAGGCAATGGAGATTAGGTTGCAGGTATGTTGGAATGGGGTCTCCTAAAAAGCTATGAAACTGGTCTATTTTTGGTTATTTTTGTTATATTTAGTATAGCGCAGGGGTTTTGGGGTGGGTCAAAGCCCTAAAAAGCATTGTAATGGGGTTAAATGGGTAAACTAGGGTTTCGAAAACCATGGGTTGCGGACCATAGGAATGTTAAAGCTAGATTGTTATAAATAGGGAGGCATTTCGGATTATAAGAGGTAAGGTTTTGATGAGATATTGATACGATCTATTGTGTAAGCAATCTGTTGGGGTTTTTGGGGAATGGACTCCTACTGGCTGTGTGCGCAGAGATCCTAGTCCAACTATGTGCGGACCGTGCTGCTGTGTGCGTAGGCTGGGAAGGGAATTGAATGACTTGTTGATAATTATTGTGCTATGCATTTCTTTGTCTTTGCACTACGAAGGTTTGTATATTGAATGATTGGATCTATTCTACTTTGGTTATATTATGCTTCGAAAGTCTTTGTATTAAAGTAAATCTAGATCTATTCTGTCCAGGTATGTAATGCTATGTTAAGGTTATGAAAAGCTTATAATTGTAGATCTAGTGCATGTGGATGCAATTCGACATATACTTGACCCTACGCAGAGATAATTTGAACAGAACGCAGCCCTGCTTGCCTTACCCTTCCTTTCTCAGGGTGCAGAAACCTAGTTCCAGCACCCACCCATACTACTTTGGGTGAGACTGTGACTTGCGCAAGCAGGTCACTGTTGAAAGGGCTAGTAGTATAGGGGTTTGTTGGCAAACCTTGCACACCGAACCTGGGTCAGGACCCCTCAAGCCAAAAAATGGTTCCGTTGCCAAAACCATAAGAGATATGAGAACAGGATCGGGTAGTGGCATCAGAGATCTAGCGTAGGGCTGAGTAAGCCAAGGTACAATGCGGAACAACGAAGAACTATCGGAACAGGCGAAAGGAAGATCGTCCGGCCCATAGTCCATCGAGACCTACACAAAAGTCATCAGTTTCCCTGACGCTAAGGTAAACCGGAGGAACCCATGGCAGCACACTTAAAATTACCTACCTTTAAAGGGGTAGTCGATGAGGACCTAGAACGATTTTGGTTCGTGGCCAACTCGATATGGACAGAGAAAGGGGTGGTAAGTGATATAGTAAAAAGAGCGTAGCTATCCTTGGCTTTTGAGGAGAGGGCGCTGGATTGGTATATGTGGTACATATCTCAAAACGGGAGCACAACACTTCAAAATATCAAGGATGCCCTAAAACAACAATTCCGGAAACCAAAGTCCTATTCCCAACTGGTATCAGAAGTAAAGGACTTCAAGCAGGGAACGTCTAAGTCAGTTTGGGAGGCTGATCAGTGGTTAAAGAAAGCAATCCGGGAAGGTGAGTTCAAATACGATGACAAACAACACACATAATGGTTTATCTCTATGCTCCTACCTCACTTACGTATGCCCATGGGTCATCAGACTTTTGAATCACAGGAAAAAGCCTTGGAAGCTGCCATGAAACTTGAAGCGGCGCCTAAGGATGATACGAGGAAGGTGTACAACAAATTCAGGAGCAGCTCGGGGCCATGCACATGTAAATACAAAGCTTACGAATGGAACAAGGGTAGGGGGTAACCACAGACCTTTGGTGCGAGGATTGTTGGGTGGTGGGACTGCATGATAGAACCCAATGTCCGCGGGTCAATAGAGGTGAATTGAAGCAACAATGGTGCAGGTTCTACCAATCTATAGGACATGATGAGTAGAACTTCCACACATATGACTTACTGGTAGATCGGGGAACCCTCTATAGGGTACAATTCGATCCTGCATCTTCGAGATCCCCTGCGAGCTTTGGTGGCTCCCCTGCACGAGGTAGGGAGGGCGGGGAGGAAGTGCTGGATGAGGACGGGGCCAACTAATCTGCTACAACTGCGAAGAAGTAGGGCACTTTGCCCGAGACTGCTCAAATCCCACTAGGCAGACCTGTAAATACTGCCGACAGTTGGACCATGAACTCAAAGACTGCCCGATTTTGCTAACAAAGATGAAGGACAAACAATCTACTCCCACACGAAATATACATAGAGTCAAAATGAAGCTAAGGAGCATAACGTGTAGCATGGTCACCCAAAAAGAAAGAGAGGAGCTTGCTGTTTGAAAGGAACCAGCTACCCAGAAGCAGGAACCACTGGAAGTCCCTTTGCAGTTGCTAGAAGAAGAAGTTGAAACCTTTTTTAGGGCATGCCTAAAGCTCCTACTCAGCCCGCAGGTGGGAGAAAATCTTCAAGTATTACTGCACGACTACGCATCTCAACCCAGCATGACGACTGAGGTTAAGGAAGTACACAAATTACACAACTATAAGAGGCGCACCGAGGGAGAGATGCACTTGACTACATAGATTGGTGACTATGAGATAGATCAGGTTATTCTTGATCTTGGATTTTATGTGAATGTCTTACCAAAACAGACCTGGCAATGAATGGGAGAACCTAAACTAGACTGGTCCACCATCCAGCTGCGAATGGCGAACCAACAAAAGATCATCCCGTTGGGACGATTGCCAAGGGTTATGGTTGATATTGCAGGAGTAAAGGTCCTGGCCGACTTTGAGGTCATAGAAATTGTGGAAGATATAGACCCCTACCCTGTGCTCCTGGGGATAGACTAGGCTACCGATGTAGGAGGTATCATTAATCTAAAAAAACACAGCATGGTGTTTGAGAAGAATGGGACATGTGTAATAATACCACTAGATCCCGCTAAGGGCACACGATATATCGAACCAGCATATGAAAACGAGGAACTCGATCACATATACAGGATAACAACACAAGATGAGGACTGGGATAATCTTGCAACAGGTAGAGTATTCAATTGGGAAAAGAGCAGGGAATACTTTTCTGATCCCGATGAAGAACTTGAGAAGTGGCAGACCCAGCTACATGATGTTTCAACTCTACTATGCCCTCGAACTGCAAGAACTCTCTACTGCATCACTTCAGAGGTAAGGGACCTTCCCCACTTTGATGGGTCTAGTACTGTCCAGGACTTCATAAGAACATTAGAAGCTAGGGTACCTAAGGATCAACGACTCTGGGCACTAAATCTGGCACTACGTGGCACACCGTCCTGATGGTGGGATACCCACAAGAAAGCTTTCCCAAACTGGGAGATGTGTCGGGATAGGATGGTGCTACGATTCACACCCCCTGCTGATGTACGCACGAAGATATTCCTGGGGCCCGAAGATCCTCGTGCGCATCTGCGTATATAGACAACCAAGTGGTCGACCGAACCCCAGACGAGTGGATCCATCTGTTTATACATGCCCTAGGCCCCATCCCCACTAATTGGTACTTAGATGCCGAATTACATCAGCGGACCCACCATTGGGAGATATTAAAAGAGGACTTCCTCGGAACATTCAGACTCATTGGGGGAACAGAAGCACTTAATGAAGCCTTGCAAGACATTGATGCGTTCATCTTTAAGAAGCCTCACCCTCACACCCCGCCAGCCGTTCTGACATGGGAGGCCCAGATGCAAGACATATTCAGCTACCGGAGCTTGGCGATTAATGAAGAAGAAGTGGACCCATGGAATCTCTCTGTTCCAGAATTTGAAGGGGAACGTGCCATTCTCAGACCATCGCTTGTCAATGATGCTGTGACGCAACCTCTCCGGCTACGTGAGGTTAATATTGGGACAGATGAACATCCTAAAATGGTGAAAATTGGGGACTATTGGGATGAAGGCACTGTGGGCAAAGTTGCCGAGCTACTCACAGAATACCAAGACTTATTCCCGACAAATTATTCTGAGCTCAAGGGAATCATAGGGGACCTTGGCATTATGCACATCACTCTAAAGCCGGGGGCACGACCCATCAAGCAGTGGCCCTACCGGCTGAATCATAAATATAAACAAAAGGTCAAAGAAGAGTTGGAAAAAATGCTAACCACTGGTATCATTGAACCAGTTGAATAGTCAGATTGGATCAGCCCGATGGTCGTTCAGGAGAAAAAAAAAAAAGGAGAGATATGTATCTGTGTGGACCTTCGAAAGCTAAATGATGCCTGCATTCACAACCCCTTCCCTACTCCCTTCTCTGATGAAATATTGGATAACGTGGGTGGCCAGGAGGCCTATTCCTTCACAGATGGATTCTCGGGATACCATCATATCATAATTGCACCAGAGGATTGCAGTAAGACCACCTTTGCCACCGAATGGGGCTCCTTCTAGTACATGGTCATGCCCTTCAGTCTTAAGAGCGCACCTGCTATCTTTTCAAGGGTCGTAGTGGCCATGTTCAAAGAATTTATCCATAAGTTTCTGGAAGTTTACTTTGATGACTAGACGGTGTTTGGCTTAGTGAAAGATCATGTCTCAAACCTGTGATTAATGTTGGATGCATGTCGAAAGAACTAGATCTCTCTGAATGTCAAGAAGTGCATCTTCTGCGTACCATTCAGAATCTTGCTAGGGCATATAGTCTGTCGGCAGGGTCTTATGGTTGATCCTGTGAAGATAGCTGTAATTATCAACTTGGCAGCCCCTACAATGGAGAAATAGTTGCGCTCCATTCTCAGTCACACAGGCTATTACAAGAAATTCATTCAAGGATACGCCCTGATCACAACACCCATGGAACAGCTGCTAAAGAAAGATGTCTCTTTTTTTTGGAATGATGAATTTCAAAAGAGCTTTGAACTGCTCAAAGAAAAGATGGTTTCTGTGCCCATACTGATATTCCCTGACTGGTCCAAATAATTCCATGTGCATGTTGATGCGTTAGGGATTGCCTTGGGTACGGTCCTTACGCAGCTTGGAAAAGGGGACATTGATCATCCAGTTTCCTTTGCCAGTCGAAAAATCTCGAGTGCCGAACGGAATTATTCTACCACTGAACGTGAAGGACTGACTATGGTTTATGCGCTACAAAAATATCGCCACTATCTGTTGGGGGGACACTTTAAGATGTTTACAGACCATTCGGCTTTGAAATACTTGGTCAACAATCTTGTGTTGTGGGGGGAATATTGGCCACTAGTTGTTGCTATTTCAAGAATACAATTTTGAGATCATCGTAAAGCGTGGAAGATTGAATGCAGGACCGGATCATCTATCGCGTATTGAGACAGGGGAAGAACCCACTAACTTGGACGAAGGCTTACCTAATGCGTAGCTGTTTACCATTAAAATGTGTAGAAATTTGCTAAATAATGATCAATTATTCACCGAGACTATCCTGATCACATACAATTCGAATTTATATGCAACACATAATTTCTTCCACTCAGATCATCAAACATGCGGAAATAAAATCAAGCGATAACACATCAAATCATCATACACATTAACACAGTATGTATGGGGAAAGCTTATAGCTGAAAACCCCGCAGCTATTGTGTATATTATAATGGAGAAAACATGTAACAAACTCATTACAATACTCCTCACAAGTACTCAGTACTTTCTCATGAAGTTACACACAAACTAGCTCAGTTTTGAACAGGTTACTGGTTCAAAACTCACCGCCAATTGCCTTGCCTCTATTGCGCAATCCAGGCCTATCTATATAGAGATCCAAGGTTCAAATCTCCTTGGCTTGACAACACAATCATCATGGGCAATTCCTCCAAGTGTGGTGCAAATCTCATGCACAACTGATGTCGCCACTGATAGCTAACTCCACCCTTTCATCTACCTCTTTCACTGGTCTCCACTGAACTGTCCATGCAATGTAGTGAACTGATGTGTTCTTGAGTTGAATAATGAGTTACTAATTAATGAATTAAATAATATTTAATTCACTCCTCTCATTACTAGTTGATTAGCTAGTTAAACTAATCTCAACCAGTTCAACTAAGTTAAACCGAACACAACTCCACTAGCTGTCTCATTAACTCCACCAAACTTCTGTCACTGAAGTCCTAACTGAAGTCAACCATGCATGATGCCATAAAACCCTTGGGAATAGCGTAATTCCTCTGTCAGATGCATGAGCCACTTCCAAGGCTCGAACTAAAGTGCTCCAAGAGAGTAAACTGTTGTTTAGAGTCCAAATATTATTAAGGGTAAATAATATTTGACTTCCCTATTTTTAGGATAGGCAGTCTAAAAATAGACTTCGACCTATCGACCTATAGGTAAAAAAATAGAGGTCCATCTATTTTTACCAACATGACCAATACTCCAAGAATAACATACTGCAACCCTGGACCATGCTCCATATGTCTAAAAATAGACATAGTCTAAAAATAGACTTTGCGCCAGAATTTGCCTGCGGGCCCACTTAGTGAAGGCGACTTCATTTCACTAAGCTCCATCATCTTGCTACATTCTCAACACTCCCTCTCAGCAAGATATGGATTATCTGCAATCCCTATCCTGCCTCTATGGAATTCGAACTTGCTCCTGGTGAGCGCCTTCGTCAGGATGTCGGCATCCTGATCCTCCGTGGGAACATATGAAAGCATCATGATTCTCCGCTGAACACAATCTCTGATATGATGATACCAATCTTTGAAGCCATGTTGCCTCAACTGATCCTCCTGTCTGTACCATGAACCATATCCCGATGTGCCTCTAATATAGCGCAATACATGCTTGCCTGCCTTCCAAAAGAGCTTGGTAGGCTTAACCATAGCTTGCGAAAGCTGGTTAGCTGCATAGCATATATCGGGTCGTGTATTGACCAGATACATAAGCGACCCCACCAACTGTCGATAGACAGTGGCATCCACTACCTCCGCTAAAGTAGCCATCCTCCTTCCTCCAACCACCGGGAAGAGGAGTGTCGCGAGCTTGCGGCCTTGCATGTTGAACCTCTCCGGAAATCTCCCGGAGCATACTTGCCCTGAGAAACAAACGAGTCCTCCGCTTTGCATCTGCCAAATCTCCAATCCCGGAAATAATGAAGGATGCCCAAGTCCTTCATCTCAAACTCTCGTGCAAGATCCTCCTTGCATGAAAGTATCAAGCTAGCTCATCGCCAGTCAAATCGGATCATCTACATACGATGCGATGATCAACAACTTCCCCTCCACCACAATCTGGTACAGAGTTAGGATCCGCCTCACTCTTGGAGAATCCAAGCATCGGTGAAGTAGTCTGTCTATCAGAGTGTACCAAGCACGAGGTGCTTGCTTCAGCTTCGTACGGTGCTCTCTTGAGTCGGCACACATGCGACTCACCGCCGAAGATCTCGAAACCTTTAGGGCTGCTCTATGTACACCTCCTCCTAAATAGCTCCATTGAGGAACGCAGTCTTCACATCCATGCGATGAATGTGCCACACCCCATCTGCGTCTGAGAGAGCAAGGATCGTCCGTATGGAAGAGTACCTTGCGACGAGTGCAAAAGTCTCCTCATAATCAATCCCCTCGATGCTTGTGAAAAGCCACGGGCGACAATCTCGCCTTGTACTTCTCCACACTCCCTTCGTACTCTGCTTCACTTTGTAGATCCATCGCGAACCCACCACTGATTTCCCCACCGGTCTTGGGACAATCTCCCATGCACATGTTCTCGACGATTGAATCATATTCTTCGATCATGGCATCCAACCCATGCGGGTTCCTCCACATCTTCCTCAAAAGAGGATGGCTCTTGTCACAACACATTGACTCACAAGAGACATGTATCCAAAGTGTACCGATCCCAGGTGATCTGTCTCTGTCTGCTTGTTGTCTTGTAGGTGGTCCTACAACCTTCTCTGCATCCAGGAGCCGGTCGCTCGGCTGCAGTAGTGCGCATGCACCTCTCGATGGTTGGCTTTTGCTTGGGTGGTTTCTTCCACCTCCCTGAGCTTCCTCTTGTGGCTGATCCACATCCGAAAGCTCCTCCTTAGGAACTAACAACTCCTCATCTGCATGCAAGTGTAGCTCCCTCTCAAGCGAACAGCGCATGGCTTTCTCCTCCCGAAATTTTATATCTGTCGCACAACTAGTCTTGTGGCTATCTCGAAAAAATACACTTGATAGTTGTGAGGTGTATCAATGTACCCCACAAATATTCCAACCTCAGCGAGTTGGATCCGATTCCTTCTCGCATCCTTTGTCACATGCATGTAGACAGGGAGAACCAAAAATACGCAAATGGGAAATATCGGGCCTCTTGCCAAAATAAGCCTCCTCTACGTGTACTCATGCCAAGAACCTTGTGAGGACAATGGTTCTCGCACATACTACGGTGTATTGCATGCCTCGGCCCACAAGTGAAGGGGTAGGCCACGATCATGCAACATCGCCGTGCAGCACCACGATCGTTCCGTTCTTCCGATCAACCACCCGTTACTGCTTTCGTGGGTTATGGGGTGCGATGAGCTCTCTCACGAATCCCTTCAGCAGCGCAGAACTCCTTGAATTCAGCGAGATGAATTCACCACGGTTATCACTCCTTAGAGCAATCACCTTCTTCCCAGAGCTCCTTCTCGACCCGGTGCTTTAAACTCACGGAACTTCGCGAATGTATCGCTCTTCTTCTACATGAAGAAGATCAGCACTTTCGAGAGAAATCATCAACAAAGATCACATAATACCGTGCTGCTTTGTCGAAGCAAGCGAGAAAGGACCACACACGTACGTGAACTCTCTCAAGGATTGTCGTGGTGCGACTATCCTTCTCGTGAAAGGTGGCTTTCATACTTCCCTAAAGTCACCCTTGAATTGATCACTGTGTGCAGAGTGCCCTTAGGAAGCCCAGGTAGAAATCTGCTGCAGAATCTCCAAAGCTCCATGGTGAAGGTGGCCCAATCTCCCTGTGCCACGATTCGCCTCATCATCCCGGCTCACCACTTCTCCCGCTTTGCATGCCATAGTCTGCTGACCATCTACTCCCAGCGATAAAGGTTCTTGGTTCGAACCCCTATCTTCGGGTCTCTCCGGTGAGTCTTACTTTGCGTAGGAAGGATTTTCCTTCACTGAAGACCACATCATACCCCTTATCCTCCAACATCGCCATAGAGATCAAGTTCTTCTTCAATCGGTACATGCATGACATCCTTCAATACAAAGGAGTTTACCGGACTCCTCACGAAAGGATATGGTACCGATACCAGTATGCTTGTATCTACCATCATCGCCCATCTCAATGTGCACACCCAAATCTTTGTCCTCTGATCCGAGAACAACTCCCGATCTCCCGTCATATGAAATGACGTCACCGCTGTCCAAGAACCACACCGATCCCAACACACTTGAAACCAAGCATGCGATCGGTGGAAAAGTCAAGCTCAGGGCCTAGAATCCAAAGCTTCTCCATCTATGAGATCTTCCCGCTTGCTTGTTCTTCTTCTTCTTTGGACAATTGGTAGCATAATGTGCGTGATCATGGCGAGTGAAAACACTTCACTTTCGCCATATCCTGCTTCTTGCCCTTTGCACCAGAATGAGAGGTTTTCTTACCCTTCCCCTTCTTTTCTTTGGCCACCAAAATGCAGTTTTCTTCATCAGATCCCTTTGATGAAGATCCATCTCGAGTAGTCCTCCTTATCTCCTCCTGCATGAGATCCGCCCATAGGCGCTCCCATCCCGGCAGCTTCTCCCGACCATTGACACTATCTTGATATGAGTGCCAAGCCTTCGGAAGACCAAGGAGAGCCAAGTCGACCATGTCCTCGTCTTCGACGGTCACCCCCACACTTCCCGACTCATCTGCGCTATGAGTGAACTTCGTGGAGGTATTTGGCGATCTTGTCGCCCTTCTCCATCTTGATGTTCACCGAGCTTATCTTTGAGCGCCCGGCTTCTTTGGTCGCTCTTACTTTGGAATAGATCCGTCAAAGCTTTCCACATTAGATATGGAGAAGCCTTTCCATGTAGGGCCGAGATACAATATGATCCTTGACGCCCTCCAACGAGATCCTTCAACATTTCGCCATCTTCTTTTGCCATGCTTCGACTTCGAGCGAGATTAGTGGGCCTTTGGACATCCGCATCCACGAACTCCTTCGAGTCCATTATCTTCTAATCTGCCTCCATGCGATCCTTCCATGCAACATAATTCGAACTTCCTTCAAGAGCATATTCGAGTCACAAACCGTTCGAAAGACATTTTCAACATCGCATCAAGAAAACAAAGCTGGCACTTAGAAATTTGAATTCCACCTCAAAGCTCAACCGCTCTAGATCTTTGAGAAAAAAATTATTTCTAGCACGGTGATTTGCACAGGGGCATTTTACCGGACCTTTCACTTTCCGAAGAAAGATGAATCGGAGGCTCACGGCTCGCATGCAGACTTTGTCTCACGAAATATGTTTATAATCACCGGTGATGATCAATCTAAGCTTCAATAGCTCCGATACCATGTAGAAATTTGCTGAATAATGATTAATTATTCACCGAGACTATCCTGATCACATACAATTCGAATTCATATGCAACACATAATCTCTTCCACTCAACTCAATTCATCAAACATGCGGAAATAAAATCAAGCGATAACACATCAAATCATCATACACATTAACACAGTATGTATGGGGAAAGCTTATAGCTGAAAACCCCGCAACTATTGTGTATATTATAATGGAGAAATCATGTAACAAACTCGGTACAATACTCCTCACAAGTACTCAGTACTTTCTCATAAAGTTACACACAAACTAGCTTGGTTTTGAACAGGTTACTGGTTCAAAACTCACCACTAATTGCCTTGCCTCTATTGCGCAATCATGGCCTGTCTAAATAGAGATCCAAGGTTCGAATCTCCTTGGCTTGACAACGCAATCATCATGGGAAATTCCTCCAAGTGTGGTGCAAATCTCATGCACAACTGATGTCGCCACTGATAGCTAACTCCACCCTTTCATCTACCTCTTTCATTGGTCTCCATTGAACTGATCATGCACTGTAGTGAACTGATGTGTTCTTGAGTTGAATAATGAGTTACTAATTAATGAATTAAATAATATTTAATTCACTCCACTCATAACTAATTGATTAGCTAGTTAAACTAATCTCAACTAGTTCAGCTAAAATAAACAGAACACAACTCCACTATCTGTCTCATTAACTCCTCCAAACTTCTGCCACTGAAGTCCAACTGAAGTCAACCATGCATGATGCCATCAAACCCTAGGAATAGCGTAATTCCTCTATCAGATGCATGAGCCACTTCCAAGGCTCGAACTGAAGTGCTCCAAGAGAGTAAACTGTTGTTTAGAGTCCAAATATTATTAAGGGTAAATAATATTTGACTTCCCTATTTTTAGGATAGGCAGTCTAAAAATAGACATCGACCTATCGACCTATAGGTAAAAAAATAGAGGTCCATCTATTTTTACCAACATGACCAATACTCCAAGAATAACATACTGCAACCCCTGGACCATGCTCCATATGTCTAAAAATAGAAATAGCCTAAAAATAGACTTTGCGCCAGAATTCGCCTGCGGGCCCACTTAGTGAAGGCGACTTCATTTCACTAAGCTCCATCATCTTGCTGCATTCTCAAAAAAATGGTGGATGACCACTTTGCTGATATCCTTGAGTTCCTTACTACGAGTAGGGCCCTTGCTGCATATTCGGTGCAACAAAAAAGGGAGTTGTTCACTCGAGCGACAGACTTTACTATCATTGTAGGATAGCTATATAAGCTAGGTGCAGATGAAATACTCCACAGATACGTATTAGAACATGAAAGACCCGCCGTTCTCGCAGAATCCCATGAGGGATTCGCTGGCAGCCACTACGTAGGAAGGGCTACAACGCAAAAGATTCTGACGGCTGGCTTGTGGTGGCCTACCCTACATCAGGATTATTACACCTATTATAGAACGTGCGAGACCTGCCAACGAACCGACCGCCCCTCACGACGCGATGATATGCCATTACAGCCCCAAATGGCCCTACAGGCTTTCGATAAATGGGCCATTGACTTTATAGGACCCATTAATCCACCAGGAAAGAAAACCGGTGCGCACTACATTATCACTACCACTGACTACGTCACACGATGGGCTGAGGCACAGGCCGTGAAGGATTGTACCGTCGATATCGCTGCACATTTCATCTTTGAGCATATTCTGACTAGGTTTGGCTGCTCGAAAATCCTAATGAGCTACCAAGGTACACATTTCGTTAACCAAACAATTCAAGCTTTGAACGATGAATTTAGGATCCACCACGCCAAGAGTACACCATACCATCCCCAAGCTAATGGGACGGTGGAAGCTTTCAACAAAATTTTGGAACAGGCACTAATGAAGGTTTGTAATGCCAATCGTAGTGATTGGGACATTCGAATCCCCTCGGTCCTATGGGCTTATCAAACGACCTATAAAAAGCTGACTGGTAGGACCCCTTTCCGAATGGTCTATGGCAAGGAGGTCATCATGCCCATAGAATACGTTGTTCCTAGCCTATGCATTGCAGCATTTACAGATATGGTAGACTCTGATATCATAGAAGAACACTTGGCACAACTGGTAGCATTGGAAGAAGATCGGTTTATTGCTCAGTTTCAATAGCAGGTAAAAAAAGCTAGAGATAAAGCCTGGCATGATCAACATATTCACCAAAAGAAATTTGTCGCAGGTGATCTCATCTTGTTATACAACATCCAGTTTGTGAAACATCCTGGCAAATTCCGGCAGCACTGGCTTGGTCCCTACATAGTTTAGAAGGTTACAAATGGCGGCGCAATCCAGTTAGCTACCCTGCACAGTGACCTCCTCCCTGGTTTTGTCAATGGGGGATGACTCAAACCATACCGGGCTACGAATCATGAGGACGTAGCAATACCGTGACTCGGGATGAGTCACAAGATTGTGTTGGGGGACTGTTGGAACGGGGTCTCCTAACAAGCTATGAAACCAATCTATTTTTGGTTATTTTTGTTATATTTAGTATAGTTCAGGGGTTTTGGGGTGGGTCAAAGCCCCAAAAAGCATTGTAATGGGGTTAAAGGGTAAACTAGGGGTCTGAAAACCATGGGTTGTGGACCATAGGAATGTTAAAGCTAGATTGTTATAAATAGGGAGGCATTTTGGATTGTAAGAGGTAAGGTTTTGATGAGATATTGATACGATCTATTGTGTAAGCGATCTGTTGGGGTTTTTGGGGAACGAACTCCTGCTGGCTGTGTGCGCTGAGATCCTAGTCCAGCTGTGTGCGGACCCTGCTGCTGTGTGCGCAGGCTAGGAATGGAATTGTTAGGGTAATGAATGAATGAATATGCAAGATTATTGGATCTGAATCTGTGAGTACTATTGAATGACTTGCTGATAATTACTGTGCTATGCATTTCTCTATCTTTGCGCTATGAAGGTCTGTATATTGAATGATTAGATATATTTTTCTTTGGTTATATTATGCTGCGAAAGTCTATGTATTAAAGTAAATCTAGATCTGTTCTTTCCGGGTATGTAATGCTGTGTTAAGGTTATGAAAAGCTTCTAATTGTAGATTTAGTGCCCGTGGATGCAATTGGACATATACTTGAGCCTGCGCAGAGATAATCTGAAAAGAATGCAGCCATGCTTGCCTTACCCTTCCTTTCTCAGGGTGCAGAAACCTGGTTCTAGCACCCACCCATACTACTTCGGGTGAGACTGTGACCTGTGCAAGTAGGTCACTGTCGAAAGGGCCAGTAGTATAGGGGTTTGTTGGCAAACCTTGCACACCGAACCTGATACAGACCAAACATCAAGGTCAGAGAAAAAAAAACCAAGATACAGACCAAACATCCCAGCAAGGAGACGTTGATACTATAAAGAGTCTTAAAATGAAGGACATGATTAAAGAACTAGAAGAAAAAGTTAACAACAATCTCACCCTAAATAGTGTGGCAGATAAATTAGATATCAAACCAATTAAGGATGAAATGAAAAAATTAATCCAAATAGACCATGAGCGTAAAAAAAGGGCCTTAAACCTTATAATATTCAGTTTGAAAGAGGAGGTAGACGAGGATACTTTAGCCATAGCCCAAACATAATTACATAATATATTACAAATTGAAACCACGTGTCTCACATAAGCAACAAGGTTGGGGAAATTAATTGAGAATAAAGGAAGGCTGATTCGAATAAAGGTGAGCTCTACTGACCATAAGTATGACATACTTAGTAAAACCTCAAGTCTAAAAGGAACGAGAATATTTATAAATGAAGGTCTCATTCCAGAAGATCAAGCAAAATTAAGAAAGGAGGTTCAAAAGTTAAAAGAAGCTAGGAAGGAAGGAAAATGGGCAATAATCAGAAATAGGAAAGCCGTTATTCGAGATAGAAACCAAAAGGATATTAATAAATAGTAATTCAACATGCTCTGAATTCTTTCTTGGAAATGTCGGGGCTTTCCATGGAACAAAGGCCCCAAGCTAAGTTGGATCTCAAATGATTTTGATATTATATTGCTTGTTGAAACTTGGGAGCACGAAGAATCTAAGGTCCCTAACATAGATGGCTTTGCACTATGGCCTACCTGGAACAAGCGATCCTCCCGTAGAGGCATTGGGGGCATAGCTTGCTAAATTAAGAAGAACATCTCCCCCCATGCCAAGATTTATAAAAACGACCCTTACACCAATATCGCTGGATAGAAATTACTGACATTAATGATAAAAAGACCTACATAGAAATCTGTTATTTTTTCCCCATTAATTCTAACTTCTATAAGAAAAAGAATCTACATAAAAATAGTCATTACAATGGTTTAGAAAATGATATTTCTAACCTAAGGAATGAAGGTAATATCCTTTTAATGGGTGACTTTAATGCTCGAACTTAAAGCAAGCAAGCTATTCTTTTAAGCAATCATTCCAACCCCAATCCTCTTTGGTTAGACGAAGACCTTAATCTGGCTAGCCGGTACAAAGGAGCTCTGAAGACCTCGGGGATAATTTGTTTGGGTCAGAGCTAGTCAAGCTTTGTAGTGCTCAGGATCTCATAATTGGCAACGTCTAAAAAACTGGTCCAATTCTAGCTAGAAGACCTGCATCCATGGGATTGGTAGCAGCGTGGTAGACTATGTTATTTCCGATCTCTCTTTATACAACGAAATAATAAATTTTGACATCTTAGACGACCACAAGCTTGACTCTGATCATAGGCCTTTACTTATAACTCTCAATTTTTTCATGCATAGAGATCCCATCAAAGATAATCCTTATAGTCAAAAGAACTTAATCTTTGATAGAAATAAAAATGATCTCTTTCTAAATGAATTAAAAACTAATTTGCTTCCTTTATCTAGTACAGACAACATAGATGACTTCTATCATAATTTTACTACAACCCTCTCATGTTCTATTAACAAGTTCTCAATTGAAGTTTCAAGTAATAAAAGAAATAACAAAACCAACCCATGGTATGACAAAGATTGTAAAAGTGAGAAGAGAGAAATTAAGGAAGCTGTTGATGAATCTCTTAAAATTGACAAGATAAAAATCTAAAAAGCCCTAACTAAAAGGAAAAAAAGGCAATATATTCGTAAAAGACAAGAGAATCTCTTACACCTCTCTAAGGTGACTCCTAAGAAATTCTGGAGGCAGATTCTAACTAGGAAAACTAAAGATAATAATAAAATTGCTTTACACGACTAGAATTCCTATCTTAAAATGCTATATGAATCTCCAAATGTCAGGGATAACCTTGAAACCATACTCACAACGAAAGAATTTTTCTCATTAGAAGACATTTATTTTGGGGTTAAACGCCTAGCAAATGGGAAAGCTAAAGACATTGAAGGTTACTAGGTGGAAATCTTAAAAATTGGAGGTCCTGTCCTCATCCCCCACATCCACAAGCTTTTCAATCAAGTGGTCAAGCAAGGGTTCCCTAAACCATGGAATAAAAGCCTCATTATCCCTATTTTTAAAAGTGGGGATACAAATAACCCCTCTAATTATCGAAAAATTATGATCAGCCCTCTCTTAGCCAAGTTATATGGTATTATTTTGGAAAAGAAGTTGAGCATATGGCTTGAAAGTGAAGGTAAGCGAGCTATAGGCCAAGCGGGTTTTAGAAGGCAAAACTCAACAACGAACCACCTCATTACACTTAGGATCATTGTGGAGGAATGCCACAATGATAAATCCAATCTCTTCTATTGCTTTGTGGACTTTACAAAGGCTTTCGATATGGTTCCTAGAAACAACCTATGGAATAGATTAGAAGAGTTAAATGTTCCTTTCGAGCTAAGAGTGGCCGCTATAAGGTTATACGATAATGTAAGTGCCAAGTTAAAGAGAAATGAGGGGTGGTCAAAAGATATTAAGTGTAGTATTGGAGTTAAAAAAGGTTGCCCCCTCTCCCCTACCCTATTTGGCATTTACATCAACAAGCTAGAAGGTTGTTTAGAGGAAGCAGGATGTGCTGGTACGATCTTAGCTGGGATATTCATCATCCTTCTTCTCTATGCTGACGATATTGTTCTTCTCGCAAGGTGCCCATCTGATCTTGATAAGCAACTTAGAATTCTTAAGGATTTCTGCTCTACCATGGGTATGATTGTTAACACTGACAAAACAAAAGTTATGATTATTAAATCCAAGAAGGACACTTACGCTAATTTTATGTATGACAATAGTAACTTGGAGGAAGTGTCTTCTTAGAAGTACCTATGAATTGACATTCATCACAAGCTCAACTGGAACTATAGCATTGAGAAAAGGATTAATGGGGGGTGGAAAGCTTATTTTGGTCTTGAAAATAATTGTAAAATGACAAACCTCGTAATGTGGGGTAGAAAGAGGTTCCTATTTGAAACTTTAGTCAATATTTTTATCTTATATGGATGTGATGTTTGGGGTTGCAGCATGTCTAGAGAATTCTGGAGAAATATTAAGCAAATCCAGAAGCGTTTTATAACATATAACCTCAAAATTAAAAGAAATACACCCTATCCTATTCTCCTTATAGAAGTGGGTCTTTCCCCTATCGAGAGCCTATTTATGAATAGACTTCTATTGTACAAGCACAAACTCAATAGCATTGGAGACCATAGACTTTCTAATCTAGCTTTAAATTCCAGCCAAAACCACCTAAGACTCAAATGAGGTTGGTATAAAGACAACAGGGCCTGGTTAAACCATTGGGAGATCAACGAGAATGTCGCTTTGCAAAACATTAATAACATTAAAAAAAATTGTTAATTTTAGGTTCAAAGAAAAAATGTGGTGTGAGAAAGATCTAGCAGCTAAAAGAAAATTAATATATTATAAGGAGGTCATCAACACCACCCTAGACGATCAAAAGTATCTCTTCTGTTTTAACTAGCTTAAAGAAGAAAATTAATATAGCCAATATTAGAACGAACTCTCATGAGCTCCATAGTGAAACAGGTCATTGGACAGTTCTTAAAACACCATGGATGGAAATGATCTGCCATCTCTGTGAGAATATGAACATTGAGGATGAAAATCACTTCCTCTTAGAGTGCCCCGCGTACAACCACATTAGATCTCAATTTCATAATCTTTGTTGCAATACTGACATTCCTAGCCTTTTAAAATTTCAAAATTATAGTGAGCTCGGGAGGCTTCTCTCCAAGCATTTTGAGCATAGGAATAAAATCTTAAATCAAACTAAATAATTCACTTTAGGTTCGACAGACCAAAGATTGGTCTCAGTGGACGTTAACCATCATCATCATCATCACAAATGTGTCTTTGTTGAGAAGTATCAATTAATTATATATTTGTTTTTAATTAGGAAATAACCATGATTTTAAAATTTTATATTTTTGGTCAGATAAAGATACACCGAGTGGTTGAGGTGGATTGTTAACAGAGTTGTCTACTCAGCTAACAGAATAGCTCAGACGACAGTTTTTTGCTAGAATCTGGTAATAAAAAAATCAAAAAATCAGGTAGCTGGAGTATTTGAATTTCATTTTTGATAGTGGAAATGGATTCAGCACTATCAAAAACCCTTAGGGCACCCGAAATACTGAAGTTTAAGAACAATAAACAAGATTATGATAAATCTTTGCCGAAATTTGTCAAAATCTTTGACGGATTTTGATTTATTCTGTGAGTTTTTTAGACTACGACGATTGTTAACTCCCTTATCATTGAGGTTAGATTCCCCAAAATGACATGTTTAGTTTGTATTAATTAGACTCAATGAATAGGCCGTGCCAGGAAGTTTTCACTTTATTAATGGTTAATAAAGAACATCTTGACTTTTGCTTAGAAATTAAATCATTATTGTAAAAAAAATATTTAAATCATTATTGTAAAAATAAAGTTGATATTTAAAAAAAAAAAATTAAAAATATTAATTAATAACTAAAATTTTTAAAGATATTGATACTTTTGAATGTCATTCGATAGTGTTAAAAATATGTATACTTTATTCCATTCCATAAAAAATATAATTAAAAATGGTGTGAATTTGCACACATTATTTTGGATCAAAATAATCATATTTTTTGGGTAATCGAAATTTCGCAAAAAAAAGGTACACCGTAGATACATCCATAAATGAGCAGCCTAAGGTTTAAAAAGTATATTTTGAAATAGAGATCATATTTTTATATTTGAATTTATAAAGATTTTAATATTTAAAAATATATATATATATATTTTAAACTTACGAAAAATATTATTTGAAATAATAGACAAAATATATAATTAAAATTTCTAAATAAAATGGTTTGTGTTTTTTTTAATTATTTCATTAATATTATTCACACTCATAAAAAATAGTGGAGTGTAACAATGGTATTTTATAATCATTATGTTTTTTATTGTCACATATGAATTTGGATCTTTAATCCAAGTTATAATTATAATTATTTTTTTTTTGGGTTGTTTTTTTACTTTATTTTAATTTAATTATAAGAACATGGTAAAATGTTAGTTAATTTTATTTAACTAATAATCATTAATATTCCAATAATCTTTTACGATATTATGATCCAATGGTTAAGATAATGCATCATCAAGTTGATGACTCATGTTTAAACTCAACAATATGTAGTAGTAGCGAGAGAAATTGAAAGCAAAAACTTCTAGAGGAGTAGGAGTAGTAGTGAGGGAAGTGGTCAATTGCAACTCGCTTGTCGAGGCTATTCAAAAACATCTTGTGAATTTTCTCTTAGGGCATAATATCTAAACTGTGCAGTATAATTGGGTTCCATAAGCTTTGACAAGTGTATTTAGTTAAGGTGCATGTGATTATTTCACACTTAATGGCCCAAGCCATTGTTTTTCAATACTCACCCCCTTGTGCAAAAATTACATTATCCCTCACAAAGTGAAACCCTAGTTTCAGAGATCATCAAATAAAATTGTATCTAGGAAATTGAACCATTGGTGAGTGGTTCCCTAGATGGAACTCAATGTCCTAAGTCCAATGTAGTTGAAGATTTGTTAATATGAGGTTTGGTCAAGTTTTATGCCCAATTTTAACTCGCTTACTGCGGTCATTCAATGATATTTTGTAAGTTTGATCTAGGGGCATTAAATGCAAACAATGTAGCATACTTGGCTTATGAAAACTCCAATGATATATATATATTTTTTTATGGCCATGTGATCATGGCACCCACAATGTCTAGACCCTTTGTGTTACAATACTGACTCACATATGAAAAAATGGCATTATCTGTCATTGAGAAAAAACTTGTTTTTGGAGATCATCGAATAAAATTATATCCATAAAATAGAATCATGTGTGATGGGTGTCCTTATCTACTACTTGGTTTCCTAAGTATAAAGCAATTGATGGTTCATCGATCCAAGGATTGATCAAGTTTTTATGGCCAATTACAAGTCACTTGTTAAGGCCATTTAGGAACATTTTGTGAATTTAATTCATGGGCATAAAATCCAAACTATGCAACATAACTAGATTACATAAGCCCCAACAAGTGTGCTTGGACCAAGCCCATATGATTCCCCTTTGTAAACATTGCATAATTTGTCACTAAGTGAAGCCCTAATCGGATATCATAGAATAAAATGGTATTAGTGAAATGTACAGATGAAATCAATATCGATGATGAGATGTTAGAAAATGTTGACACTCACACATATGGAGATAAAAAAGCTGACCATGTTATATGATATTGTGCTAAGAAAATTATTGATTCGTTCTTCAAAGATGAAACCGTGGCAGTTCAAGCCCAAATGTTGAAGCCTCTTAACATCAAAAAAGTTTCGTGTTTATACTTTTTTACAGGTATCTTTCACCGAGAGTCAAGCCTCCTGTTACATTTCAAATACCATGGGTAAATACCAGGGTTTACAAAATCTATGGGTGAATACCATGGGAAAATATAATAAATTATGACGAAATGTGTAAATATAATAAATTATGATACCATGGGTAGATAAAGTGTTTTACAAAATCCATGGTGTAGAAATAGCTCGAAATTTGCAGCTTCTAAAGAATTCAGACTGAAAACAATAGACACAAATTTCTTCTACACAATTTGCAGAAAATAAAACATATAATAGAAAAAATGCAATAGCATGCAACCCTTTAATCACAATGAACATTGTGTTTTTACCGGCGAACCCGACTAGGAAAAAACCCTCCTCTATTTATATTATATCAGATGAGAAAAAGTGATCTATTACAATGACAACTTCAATCCTTGAAGCTCTACCAACATTGCATGTTAGGTCCCTATAATACTAATGTATCCCCTTATTTTTATTATAGCCCTCTTATTGTTACTATTGTACCCATGTATTCCCCATATTGTTATTATTGTGCCCCATAGAAGCCCATTATTGTTATTGTTGTGCCATTACATTATTATTGCTATGTCGGCTTTGATTATAGTATGACCTTTTAGACTCTTATATATAGAAAGGAGGTTTTTTCATTTGAAGCATCCAAGAATTGTTCATTTATGTAATGTAAAGGAGCTTTCCCCCTCGAAAAGGATAATTTTTAAGTCATTGATCTATTTTTTTCTTCTATTTTGTGAGTTGGTTGCATAAAAATTTGGTATCAGAGCTCCCTGAGTATGCTCTATCCAATACTTAGCCAAAATAGACCTCCTACTTCCTCCTATCTTCTTGCGCAATTCCTACTACTGAAGAATAGGAAGAGATACTATTTTATTGTGCAATCCTAAGAGAATTCCTCACCTGCTACATGCAAACTATGTACACTAACTAGTATACAACAATAAATACAATTATGCCTTTTCCCTCCACTCAACTAGGAAATTCGAATTACATGCATGACTAGGGTTATTTTTAGTAAATTGACTAGTTAACTGAGAGACCAATGAGTTAACGACAATTACAAATACTCAAATGAACTCCTATTGAGTCTATTCATGACTAGAGCTGAGATAAATGAGTTTCACTAACTATCATACTCCACTATATTGCTAGACCTTAGCAATCAACTCATGCAAAATTCTGCTTCTTTCCCATAAACTCGAATTCAATGAATTAACTAAGTGACTTGGCCATGTCACTCCTACTAATTTTACCTCAATTCATCCTGCTGATGTGGAAATTCGAATTTATCCATTTGACTATGGCACAAGTCAAATGAAGTTTTTTCTTGCTACAAATTAACACTCCCTCTTAGCAAGAAAATGGTTTTTCACAATCCCAATCTTCATCCACTATAGGAATGTACTGTAACACAAATAAAAATCCCTCTCACTATTTTTGTTCCTACAAAAAAACCTATAACCGAGATCATCCAAAATACTAAATCAATTGTGTCTCTGAGCTGCAACTATCTCCTGAGTCTCTTACTACTGCTAGCCTCTACACTATCACTTATCAAATGAAATTGATCCTTCTACTACTAAATATTATGGGCCACTATACCAAGGGTAATGATCCATGAGAATAGTATTCAACAACTATTTTTTCTGTCCTATGGACTGTTGGGTCTGTTTACTGGGTAAACTAACACAAGTATTTTTATTATCAATTCGGGTTTGTAAAACTTGGAAGCATCTCCAAAATATATGGATTTCAACTACAGTCAATTTTAGAAGATGAATTATTGAATTTAAAGGAAATGCATATAACAAATATAAAACTTAACTAAATAATTTATAATTCAATATGTAATAAGCAGAAGAAGAAGCTCGTAACTTAGGATAACTTGGTCGACCTTCTCTACAATACTACTTCATGAACATAAATCAAAATCACTAATGAACAATAGCTCAAGATGCATAAAATAATAATAGAAGAGGCTCCTAACTAAGGAGGTCCTTCTTTTCCTTCTTTATAAATTCATTCATCATTAATGTCATTGTAAGAAAACTGGAAATTCAGAAAATCACTTTAAACAAAAGTAAGAAGGATGAATTCTAGTTTCTATTCTCTGATCAGATAGAAGGAGAGTTTAACTTAAACACTAATTTGACCCTTCATATGCATATTATAATTTAGATTAAGATTTATCAGCAATCATAACATATCATCATACATCTAGTTAACTGATTAAACATGAAACAAAATTAGTTTAAGAAAATTAAGCTAAATTAACCAGAAAGTGCACTTAACTCGGTGTGGGGAACCTCCACCCTTGCCTTGCACACTGAAATTACTTCTCAGCTAATGAAACTAAATCAAGAATTCACCATATATAACAGTAGAAAGAATATAGAACTGGTTCTTCAATTAACTCTCAAAGTTCAGAAATATCAAAGTGAAATCATACAAATTCTACATATTCATGCCTTCAATGTTCTTGGCTTAAATAGAAAAATATGAAACAAAATTAACTAAAATGTATCTAACATCCATGTCTATCCTTATCCTATCTATTCTGGTCGATCTCATCCTTCCAATCACTCAAAATTTGGAAAATCCCATAAAATGCTAAATTTGGCCTATTTCCTAGGGATTTCCTGAATGACAGGTCCTATTTGACTAGCTTTGATCGGGCCTGTTTTAGCTCGGTTTGAACGAACCAATAGGTGCACATCCATTCTTAGTTCCTAATATTTCTAGATATGTGCTAATCTCATGCCCAGGTGTCTTGCAAGTATGACTTCAATGAAGCCATTACGAGAATTTTTAGTCCTGTCAAAAATGCACTTAAAATCCATTTTTTGTAAAAACATCTAATAATTGAAAAACTTAATTTATATACCTAGATATACATAAATTGGTCAAAATAGGGTTTATATGGATGACATATGGATATATAGCATGGAAATTAAGAGTATTTAATTAAGAAAAAATGGATAAAAAACGAGCAGCAACATCTCCCCTTTGCTGATGTACAAGCATGTCGTCATGCTTGATTCTTTCTCTTGGACCTTCTGAGCTCTGATGTAGACACTGTACCTGATCCTGATGCCTCTTTTTATGCTACTTTCAGAAGACAATCTATCCCTTTATACTGTTCTCCCTTGTATATTGAATACATGACCTTTTGTCTCTCATACTTGTATTTCCATGTGTTTTTCTCATTAAGCCACCTATAATCTTGTTTAGAAAGAAGGGTATTCTTTGTTTCTAATTTCCAACTTTCTCATTCAGCTTTTCATTTTCATTGATCAAATTTTCATTGTTTTTCCTGTATGTCTTGTTTTATTTCTTCAAATGCCTCTCTAGAATTCTTCTTACCTCCAATTGATCTGTTAACTCTTTTCTTTTGTTAAGGTGCAGCTATTTCTCTTCTTCTCTTGTGTCTTTGGAAAATGAGGTGGTTTCTACCTCAAAATTATCAAAGTCGGAATCTCTTTCCAATGCCTTTTCATAGGCTTCTTTTTGCAATCTCTCAATGAATTCATCAACTTATTTTTTTGTGGGAGGTGTTTCAACAATTTGTACCTCAGGGTCTTTCTCTTTACTACTTGTTTCTGCTGGACTTTTTCTCCTATGTTTCCTGGGAATGGATAGGAAAGATGCTTCTCTCTCAACCATGATAGTATCATGTTGCTTTTTGGACCTTCTCCTAGGATAAAGAGGTGAGTTCATTATGCTTCTTGTCTCATGAACTAGTTTAAACTTCTCCTCTATGATTTGTTCTTCAAAATGATATTGAGATAAAAACTCTTTCCACACTACACCCTTGATTTTCATTTGATATTCGACAAGTATTTTAATGAGTCCCTAGTGGTAGATTTGTGCTTCCTTGGTTTTAGTTTCATTCCTCACATTCTCTATCATTTTAACCAAATTTTTAGAGAAGAAGTATGGAAAATTGACTTTCACTTCTCCCTTTATATGCTAGAGCAATTTGATATGATAGATATGCACTACACTGTGCCTAATGTCACATGTGAAAAATCTCTGAATAATTAACACCAACTCTGCCCATGGCTCATTAAACCACTCCCTCAGTATGCCCTTGGTTCTATCAAATTATCCCTTCCTATTTTTCTCCAAAAAGAAAGTCAATCCTTTATCTTTGAAGTGTAATTCCTTATGATATTGTTCCCCTGACAGTGGTAGACCTAAAGCTTGAGAAATGGATTCTGGACTTAGAGGAATAACTAGGTTCCCCACCATGGTTTTATCTTGTGCATAATTGTTTATGAACTCCTTGGTGATGCTTTCATTGTGTCCATTAAATTTTTGGAGGAAGCCTATTAGTCTAGCCAGATAAATTCTTTCTATCGTCTCCTTTTCCCAATGCTCAATCTGGAAATCATTTGGTTCTACCCTGGTAGCCAAATGCTCCAAAAACCAATTTATGTAACCTTGCACTATCAACATTCTCATATTTAAAACAAAATTTATGCACACACATATATCTTTGTTGACTTATTCATGCATTTTGTTCATGGTGATAAGGCTTACCTCTTCTCTGATGCTCTTCAAAAAGAAATGAAATCAATCTTTTTCAACCTCTGTTCTTCCACAAAAGTGAGCCCACTGCTTCCAAAAACTGATAAAAACAAATTTTTTTTATATAGAAGGATCATAATTTTTTTTTTAATTTTATTACTCTATCTCTCATTTTCTATTCTTTGTTTTATCGAATTTAAAAAAAAAAAAAAAATCTCCTCTTTTTTGGTGTAGAATTTTCTGCCACTAAATTTATTGTGTAAAAATTAAAAAAAAATTCATTCCATAGTGTCCTTCTACTCTTTGAATTCATTCTTAACCCTTCCTCTACAGAGATAAATTCATTTTGCATTCAAACTGAAACAATTTAGGCTCAGTATTTGCAAAAATAATCAACAAATGGCTCACTATATATATAAAACAATCATCAAATGCATCATCAAATGGCTCACTCTATTTTTCAAAATTCACTCACTGTGTAACACTCTTTTTTTTTTTTTTAAATATAGGTCAATTCCGTTGTTTTATGTGGAGGAATTCAATTTTGTTTTACCTGCTTTGGAAAAATTCCGAGCATTTCTCTGAGTTTAGCCTCGTATCCCTGCGTTTTCACAATATCACTACTATTAAAACTCCTCTTTGATATCTTAGGATCCTCATGTTATAATAGGTGGTAGATTTAGGCTAAACAATGGCAAAAACTCGCACTTATAACATGTAGTTTAACTCATGTTCAACACACAATCCCGAGTTTCATTTATTCTTAAGATCCGTTCATCAATGAGGAAAATCCAGAGTTGTTTCTTACCTATTCTCTCCATGAGATTTCTACAATTTGTTGGAGTGTTTGATCAACACGATGGGAAAATATCTCGGCTTCCAATCTCAGTCAACATCAATTCGTCCTCTTCATATTTCTCCGCACCTCCTTCGCTATTTCTTATGCTTGCTCTTCTCGACATAAGTTTCTCCATTTCCTTCACAGCCTCTCTGCATTTTCTCGATCAATTTAGTTCTTCACAAGGTGTTTGAATGCGTGCCTATGGTTTTCATAATGTCGCCTTCCTTTCTCGAGCTTGGTAATGGCTATGATGGTGAAACAAGAATGCAACACAAAGTTCTGTTGGTTTGAAAATGGCGGAAGCTTCAGTAGTTGGACAGGGTTTGATTTATGTCATAACACTATGTTTTTGAAATTATGTTGACCATTTTTCATGCCAACCCTTGACTCGGATGCCTTTGTGGCTTCGTTTCTCTGACTTGCATGACATCCTTTCTCCATGTTGTCTGCATATGTCTCGTCACCATAACCCATGTTCTATGCTATTTTTTTCTTCACTCATAGCCACCTTCATTGCTTTACATGTCCATACCTTAATCGAAATGTACAATAACTCGTGTTCTTAATTGGATTGTTTTTTTATTTTAACATCGGTTTTGTCATTTTCATTGTTTTCCCATTTCCATACCTTAGCTTTATCATATGATATATATTTGCATATTGCGCGTGTAGCTTAGGTTTCAATCTTTTTATTGTTTAATTTAATTTTAAAATGACCCTAGAATGGTCATTTTTAAAATTAAATTTCTATTATGACACTAACCTTTGTTGTTTTTGTAGGTCAACACAAATTTATATATTGAGCCTTTAATTTTTGATCCATATGCTTAAGAAAATAATTAGGATTAATGTGATGGTATATGGAATGATGGTTAATGTATGAGGGTAAATATAGGAAAGGGGTAGTGAATAAGGATAGGATTATAATGAATATGATTATAATGGGTAGGATAGTGAAGTTGGTGTTTTGAAATGTAGGTAGGATATAGGTAAAATGTAATGGAATGCATATCAAGTACTAAATTAGTCTTAACAATTTCTAGATTTTTTTTTTTAAATCAAGATTTTAAGAGCAAAATTTTCACTTACTATACTTGTATTCCCATAAAATACTTGATGTAAATGATGTTCTCCAGTCAAAATACTGGTTGATGGTTGACGATTTCCTTATTATCATAACAATGGTTCTTCCAGGATATGTTGAAATGTAGAGACTTATTTTTGCTTCATGTTTTCGCATCTGATATTGATTCAAGAACTTTGAATGTTGATGTTGTTCAAGTCTCTTCTTTAGTTTGTAATTGATGTTTCAGGTCCCTTCTAACATGTAATTCAGGCTTGAATGTTGATGTTGTTCAGATCCATTCTGTAGTGATATTATAAATAATGTTTCAGGTCCCTTCTGACATGTAATTTTCAACAATGTTTTAGGTTGCTTCTATCATGTAATTCAGGTTCCTTCTGCATAATATTTTCAATGATATATCAGGTCCCTTCTGCACAATATTTTCGATGATGTCTCGGTCCCTTCTGCATAGTATTTTCACTGATGTATCATGTCCCTTCTGTCATGTAATTCAAGTTCCTTCTGCAATACAGTTGCTCAAACTATTTGAATAGTTTTATTATGAACTTCCCCTTGATGATGTTTAGAATTGTCCTCAAGTCTTGCATGTCTTGTAGGATTAACTCTAAAAAATCATACCAAGTAAAATAAATAAAAAATAGAGAATCAATATTGGCCAAACAAGTTGGTTTTCTGATATGAATTCAAGTTTGTATTGTGCTAGTCTCCTAGATTTTCACAACCAAAATCTTATATATATATATATATATATATATATATATATATATATATATATATATATATATATATATATATATATATATATCTGTTGAATTTTTTTTAGAAAAATCCTCTTTATTCATAGGCTTATTGTAGACTTTAAGCCTATGTCCATTAACTAAAAATGAAATTGATGCTTCATCTATTGTTTTTATTTTGACCGCTTCATTCTCAAAGATCTCTTCTATCTCATATGGCCCAAGCCAATGATTTGTAAACAATAGTGCCCAGTCTCCCTTTTGAAAATATTTATTCTTGATGAATCGATCATGCCATTTTATTCTCTGCTCTTGCACTAGAGATGTATGTTCCAATGCCTATTGTCTTATTTAATCCATTTCATTTAACTGAATCACTCATTGTTGTTGTGCTTCAGACAGTTCCATTCTCAATTCTGCTGCAAGTTTATATGTATGTATTTGAAATTATATGGGTAACAGGACTTCCTTACCATATACCAACTGATATGGACTGAATCCAATTGTGTTCTTCCATGTGATCTTGTATTCCCATAGTGCATCTCTTAACTTTTTCGACCAATATTTTCTATTCATTTGCACAGTTTTTGTCATGATATTCTCCAAAACTTTGTTAGTGGACTCCACTTGTCCATTTGCTTGGGGATGGTATAGATTAGATTTTCTGTGTTTGATCTTGTACTTTTCTGTAAGATCCCTTACAAGCTTGGAGGTGAATTGTGTTCCTTGGTCTGTAACAATTTGTCTCGGAACTACAAACCTTACAAATATTTCTTCAAATAGAAAAGAAACCACTGTTTCTTCTGTTGCTCTTGCCATCGCCTTTGCTTCCACCCACTTAGTAACATAATTTGTACATAATAGGATGTAATTATTTTTGTTTGATGGCAGTTTATTAGTCCCACAAAGTCTAGAGGTCATTGCTCAAATGGTTCTATGAGTACTTGTGGCTTTAATGGAATTTCATCTGATACCACTAGTCTCCCACTCCCAGTTCTTTGGCAGTTTTCACATCTCATAACATAGGCTTTGGAATCCTTGAAGATTGCTGGCCAGTAGTAGCCAAGTTTGAGAACTTTGTATGTTGTCCGCTTGTTTGCAAAATGACCACCACATGGATCATCATGACATGCTTTCAAAATATCTAGAATCTTATATTATCTAACACATTTTCTAATTATTAAATCGGAACTAGTATAAAAGAGGTCACCATTGACCCAACTATATCTAGTACTTTTTCTAATTATCTTTATTTTCTGTTTATTTATGTAATGGGATGGTAGTATTCCAGATGATAAATAGTTGGCTACATCTGCAAAACATAGAGTTTTAACAGTTATAGCAAATGGATATTCATCTGGGAAATTATCTGAAACAAGATTTGGATCACCAGGTGAATGAAGCCTTGATAGAAAGTCTGCTACTTGATTATCCTTACCTAGTCGATCGTGTACAATGATGTTAAATTCTTGCATCAATAATAGCCATCGAGTAATTCGGCCATTTGTAATTGCTTTGTTCATTAAGTATCTTATGGCTGAATGATCTGTGTGAATGAATACTTGATAACCTGTTATGTAATACCTAAATTTACTAACTACATGCATTGCAGCTAACATTTCTTTTTATGTAACTGTATAGTTCAATTCTATCAATGTTAAGTTTTTTCTTATGAAGTATGTGGCATAATTAAACTGATTCTCTTTATGTCCAAGTGATGCCCCTATAGCAGTGTCAAATGCATCAGTAGATATTTGAAATGGAAATGACCAATTTGGTCCTCGAAGAATGGGTGCAACTGAAAATTTTTCTTTTAATATTTCAAATGCATTTTGACATTATTTGTCCATTGGAAGTCAACATCTTTTGCAAGTAACTTGAATAGAGGTAGAGATATTTTACTAAAAATTTCAATAATTCTCCTATAATAGCCTGCATATCCCAAGAAACTTTTGACTTCCTTTTGTGTTGTGGGTGGCATTAAATTCACAATGACTTGTATTTTTGTTGGTTCCACCTTAATTCCTAAAGAAGAAATATGGTGTCCCAACATTATCCCCTCAGTTAACATCATCAAGCATTTTTCATTGTTGAGAGACATATTTGTCTCTATGCATCTTTTCAAAACTTTTTCAATTTTTTTTAAACAATCATCAAATGTTCTGCCATATACAATGAAATCATCCATGTAGACCTCTACACATTCATGGATTAGATCATAAAAGATTGCAAGGACCGCTCTCTGAAAAGTAGAAGGTGCATTAAATAACCCAAAGGGAAAAACATTATATGCAAATGTTCCCCATGGACAAGTAAATTTTGTTTTATCCAAGTCTTCCAATGCTATCTTAACCTAATTTTATCCACTAAATCCATTAAGAAAAGAAAATAATTTATTCCCTGTTATGCGAAATTATGGATTACAGATAAAACATTCTTCCCTATATGTAGTGCTCATCTAGAAAAATAGGTTAAAGACTTTGAAACTAATTTTCCTAACAGTAAATAGACACACAGAACAGATCAAAGAACTTACTTGGAGTCCAAGCGCTTCCTATTCTACTTCTGTCGTGCTTGCTGTAGCTTCCAATGTGACCAATGCACCCATGAATGTCGAGAAGTGCTTTTCAAAAAACCCTTGAATGGGGTTACCTGCATATGCAACGCACTTAGTCCCTTTAGAGGCAGCGTTAGTGAGCTCTCATATGATATATTATAAACTTCAAATCTTGGGAACCTTTGGAAATGAAAGTCATAAATGATTTGTCCTTGTTCTTTGTCTTAGGGCATGTAGCAACTGAAATGATAGGGGATGATATACCCTATTCATTGGCTCTGGGGATGATGTCTAGTTAACCAGGTCATTGGGAATGGTGCCCAAATTGACCTATAATTACATTCCCAGCTAATGAATCTAGTACTTGATCAATAAATGGTAAAGGGAAATGATCTTTTAATGTGGCTTTATTGAGCTCTCTGTACTCTACACATATTCTCCACTTTCCATTTTTCTTAGGCACCACAACTAAGGGAGAAAACCATTGACTAGGGAAAATTTTAAGGGTGAATTTTAGCCCAAAGGTGAAATTTAAGGGGTTTTAGATTTTAGAAGGGCGAATTTTTGAAATATAACCTTTTTTGTAATTTTTGTATAGTTAGCCTCAAAATTATTATAAAAATAATTAATTTTTATTTTTTAGCCCAACAAAATAGGAGCGCATAAAACGTGAAAGTCTGGATTCACCTCCCATTATATTGGTTTGGTCTGTTTTCTTTGCATTCGCCCCCGATTTAATGGGTTGGAGGGTTTTAAAATGTCATTCACCCCACAGTGTACGCAGATGATGAGGGAAATGGAGTCAATTTACTGGGTTGGAGGGTTCTGGAATGATATTAGTCTCCAACTCCATTTACGATGAAGGCAATGGAGCCGATTTACTAGGTTGGAGTGTTTGTGAATGGCATTTTCTCCCAGTTTATGCCAGTTTACGCCATTGATGAGGGAAATGATGCCGTTGATGAGGGCAATGACTAATGAATCTTTCCATAAATAAAATTTTTGATACCTGAATTACCTCAGGCGAAATTTTATAGGGAGGAAGAATCATTAGGAGGGAAGGGAAGCAAGGTAGGTAGGGAGGAAATTTACAGGAGCAGAAGATGAATAGGGCCGGCATGTGGAAGATTGGATTAACATTGAAGTTTGGAGGAGCCGGCAATGCACGGTCATTCGCAGCGAAATCAAAGAAGGGGGCGAAAGGGGGTGCGGTGGGTGCCCCTGCTGCTCCGACTATCACTGATCAACAAAGAGCTGAAATCGAGCATGACGGTGGGGGCCAACATCTTGAAATACGTAGTGGATCCTCCCGTGAAGCCAAACAACGAATATCCCGATTGGCTGTGGCACCCCCTCGACAAGCAGACACCTCTCAACAAACTAGAAAGAAAATGCCCCAACACCTTGCCCTTCCCTGAGCTCCAACGCTTCGTCAAGCTTGATAATCACCAGAGGATTAAGGAAAACAATGCCTCGAGAGCCAAGCACTGAATGGTAGCATTCCATTTTTTCCACTTTGTTACAAAAATTCAAATTGTAGAATGGATGCATGTGCAAATAATGAAGGGTGTTTATATGCCTTCTTTCATTCGAAAACTATACATTCCTGCATTATTATTCATAACGCTAAATGTTGTCTAGATATTTCTGTAATTTTCATAAATGTTTATCCAGTTTGCCTCAAATTGTCCTTATCTGAAAAAAATTATCACTTTTAACACATCACTGATCATGATGGATTGGGATTGGTAACTTGTGCATTTCTCACTTCATTTTGTGATTGACCATCATTTAATTTAGCTCACACAAAATGAAGGCAACATGTTTGAAAATAAGGGAAGCATTATGAAATGTACCATTGTTATTCAAGTGGTTAAGATGCCACGGTTTTTTTTTTCATTCTAATATTTGATTACAGGGTAAATTAACTGCTAGCACGATATCAGTCAACTCGTTGTAAGTTCTGCTGAATAAATCGTGCTTGCTCCCAAAACCTGGACCACAGTCACCCATTCTAGTTCACATTCCGTGACCTCTTGAAAATTTCTTCCATGACTATAAAATATTCTCTCCTCTTGTCCATTATTCCACATAGGTTAAGAAGTTTGGTCCATGACAGCACATAAGTTCCAACATACAATGTTACTTATGCTGATGGGAGTAGACAAGGAAGAGATGCCCCTATTAACATAATGGTTAAGTGGTAGTGGGTGGCATATGCTTGCTTGCTCAGTTGTCTCTCCCTACTCTCTGGATGCAATGTGTGGATGTGAAACAATAGTGTTGGATATTCCTATCTTGTGACATCTTGGAATTGCTTTTATGACTACAAAATCTCCTCTATCTTATCTCTCAGAACTGGGCATCAAGTTGCTTATGTTTAGGTATGGTGATTATTATAACTTTTCCCTATTTCCATATAATTTTGTTAAGATTGAAAACCTACACCTATTGGTGTTTAGGCACCCAGTTCGTCTCATCACTGTAACACATTGATGGTTCCTGTTTCTTGTTAATAGTTTTTATTTCACACATACATACCTAAAAAATTCAGAAAGATAGAATACTTTTCTGAATACTCTGGGTTTATTGAAGATTTGGTCTCTGCCACTTCAAATTTCTTGGAAGATGAGTTTTGAAGATAGAGGTTGCCCCCTGATGTCCTTACTGACATCTATATCTACCTGAGTTGTATTTAGCAAAAAAATGTTGTTGCTAATTTCACTTGTTTTGGCGATGCAAAGTTTATTTGGAGCCCAATGTATTCTTGGTGTGGCTTAATTATGGTTATTGTGGATCCTATTATTATGAATTACATGTCAGCCTAAGCCTATTCGTGAGGGAAATGGAGGGTTTTGGGTTGCATTCGTCCCCATTTCCATTTTTTGGCTTGGAAAGTTGGAGGGTTATTGGAATGGCATTCGCTGATCGAATGAATGTGGAACATGAGAATTTTCAAGAAAATGTTTGTTATAGGAGATGTATCAAGGTTTAACAAAGGAAAGGCTAACTGAGGACAATGCAACCTTTCAAGAAGACCAGTTGACTACAGAGTCGAATTGTGGACCGTGGTTGGTATGCCAGTGTCACAGACTCTAATGATTGGAGGATATGCACATAATGGATGGGGTGAGGAGGCCATTGAGTTGTTTCGCCAAATGCAAGGGGAAGGAGTAAACCAAGACCCAATCACTTTCTCCATTGTTCTTAGTGCTTGCTCTAGCCTTGGAAATCTGGACTATGGTAAGCAGATTCATGGTCATATTATCCAAGTTGGATACGAATCAAATGTGTTAATAAGGAATACTATTGTTGATATGTATGCAAAATGTGGAGATATGGAGGATGCACAACTCATGTTCGACACAATGCTAGAGAAAGATGATGTTTCATTTAATGCCTTGATTGTTGGATATGATCGGCACCAACGCGGGGAAGATGCCTTGAACCTTTATAGCCAATTGCAAAAGAAAGGGCTAGATGTATCTGAGTTTACCTTTGAAAGGGTTCTCAGTGCATGTGCCGGCCTACTAGCTATAAATAGGGGAAAAAATCCATACCCATGTCATTCTAAATGGATATGAGTCGAATGTCTTTGTGGGGAATGCCCTTGTTGATATTTATGCAAAATGTAGGAGCATTGACAATGCAAAGAAATTATTCGTTGAAATGCTTGAACGGGATGGAATTTCATGGAATGCAATGATCATGGGATATGCCCAACAAGGGAACGGAGAGAAGGACCTGAAGTTCTTTCAACAAATGAAAGGAGAAGGCATGAAGCCTACCAACTTCACGTTCTTAGTGTTCTTAGTGCATGTGCTAATTTGCAATCTCTCAGACTGGGGAAACTAATTCATTCCCAAATCATCAAAACAAGATTTGATTCTAGTGTATTTGTAGGAAATTCTCTGGTTGATATGTATGCCAAATGTAGGGACTTATATGAAGCACGCTTAATATTTGAGAGAAGACCTAACAGTAATGTCATCTCATGGACTGCAATGATAGAAGGATAGGCACAAAAAGGACATAGTGAGGATGCCTTGAAATTATTTCAAGAAATGCAAAGGAGAGGCGCTAAACTAGACCAAGTCACCTTTGCAAGCATTCTTAGAGCTGCTGCCACTATAGCTGCCTTAGAACTGGGAAAGCAGGTTCAAACCCATACTTTTAAAACTGGGTTTGTAAAAAATGTCTTTGCTGGAAGTGCTCTCGTTGATATGTATTCCAAATGTGGAAGCATAGAGAGTGCACTCCGAATGTTCAAAAAAATTCCTGAGCGGAATTTGATTTCATGGAATGCTATGCTTGCAGAATTTTCTTAGAACGGGTATGGCAGGGAAACACTCCAACTATATGAAGAAATGTTACGTTCTAACATGAAGCCAGACTAGGTCACTTTCATTAGTGTTCTCTTTGCATGCAGAAGGTTATCAATATTATAGTTCCATGAGTCGAGATCATTGTCTTACACCAAGAGCATAACACTATGCCTGCATGATCGATCTTCTTGGTCGCTATGCATGCCTGGATGAAGCAGAAGAATTCTTTAACGAGACGACATGTGAACCTGATGCTATTATGTGGTTGGAATTGCTTGGTGCGTGCAGAATTCATGGAAACATTTGGCTGGGAGAACGTACAACAGATTTCCTTTTCAAGTTGGAACTAAAAAATGCAGCACCATATATACTACTTTCTAATATATATGCCACTACTGGAAGGTGGGAGGATGTAGAAAAGGTGAGGAAAATGATGAATGATAGGGGAGTTAAGAAAGAACAAACATATAGCTGGATTGAGGTTGAGGCTGGGGTGCATGCCTTTGTTTCAGATGATAGATTTCACCCACAAATTAAGGAGATTTATGAAACATTAGATAAATTGGCTATGTAGATGAAAGCAGTTGGTTATGTGCCAGACAAAACTTTTGTGTTGCATAATGTGGATGAGGAACATAAAGAAAAGTTCCTTTGTTATCACAGTGAAAAACTAGCAGTTGCATTTGTGCTTATCAACACCCCTTCTTGATAAAACTAGTAATTTAATTTTGAAAATAATAGTATATTTACTTTCAGAATATAGATTTTCTGCATTTTGGCATGATTAGCAATGTCAACAGTTAGATTCAGTTAATGTAATTGCATGGGTTTCGTGAAATAGAATTGTGCTTCCCGTAAAATGTTTTCAAACAGGGTTACTAAATGGATGTGTTTGCATGTGAATTTAACCCCTATTATCCTTTAAATACAATGATAAAAGGATAGAAAATTAAAAAAATTGAAGCTTATCTTTTGAAGGAAATGTAGGTAGAATTTGCCCCAAAATGTTGAAACCTTCAAGGGAGGCACTGGTGCAACTTTTCCATTTGGTATTTCATGTTCTTATGTGTTTGAAATTTCTCGTTTCTTGATATGTCTTCTATTATTGCACACACTGGTGGGCTGCTTCTCAACTTGCCTCGCATATCTTAATTTTCATTAGATATCTGGAAAAATGGAAAGGTAATGCATTTATGTGAAAATGATGTTGCATGGAAGGTACTGTTTGTAGGTTGTTCCCTTGTTCAGTTTGTCCATTCTTTTCAAAACCATATTGTGCATTGATTCTGGACTTTTCTTTTTGTTATCAAGTGTATTAGGTTTTCGTCATGAAATTATATTGTTATCTTACACTTGCTCAATTTAAGCTCGTTAATTCAAAAAATTTGAGTGAAATATCATTTTCTCTTGGTACCTCCTACTCTGCCCTTGACTATATGTGGTGCACTTGTTTCTGGGCTTTGCAGTTATGTTTGCTAGGCTGCACAAGGTTGACTTCCAATGGCATTGTAAAAAATGTCAAAGCACATACAATGCAACATGCACGGATTGAAGCATTTGGGAATTAGTGGTCTTTTTGGGATAACAAGAGAGCACCTTGAGAAGTTGAATTACCTTTTGCATGGTGGTTTACAACAGAAGTCTCATTCATTAAAACCATGATTTTATCCTAATGGTCGCTATTATTCACTTTCATATGATGATGACAATACAATTGATATTGAAGCTTTCCCTAGATGTGGGAATGCAAGGCTTGTTTATGACTGCACTAATGAAAGTTTCCAAAAGAAAAAAGACCACACAGTTATAGAGTACCGAGATTGTACATTTTGTATTGCATGTTGTGATGAGTGTGGAAGGTGTATTGATGGTAGTGAATATGAAGAAACATTTTGTCTCAATATGCTCTGTGCTGACTACGTGCAGGCTTCTCAACTACCGAGAATCAGAAGAGCTCACCTGTGGTAAATACACATTATCAGAATTTTAGCTTTAATTTAGGCTTCAATGATTTTGGGCTATTTCTTGCTTGTAATTTGGGCCCAAAATTGATTTTTTTGACCCTATCTCAGGGAGCTATTGAAGACAGAGAAAAAAAATTGTTATCTTTGTGTGTTTTGAGGTGTACATATTAGTTTTACTTATTTTGAGAATCAAAGGTATATCAAGGACAAAAAATATGAAGAAATTCTATTTCAATTTTCATGAGAAGAAGGAAATAACAGTTTTTCCTTTGGGAGATTTTGGAGAATGTTGGCTGATAGTTTAGGCCCTGTGAGATTACAATTTTTGTTTTCAGGCCTTGTTCATGAGAAGGCTACTGAACAGTAAAGCTACATGTGGCCTGGCTTTATATAGTAGTAGACAATACTTGTAAACTACCTACACTTATCAATTTGAAAAAATAAGTTGTACATGAAAATAACCTTCTTATCGGTCTAAAGAGAGAAACAATGTCTACCTCCAAATATTGTGGTGTGTTTGGTGGGTTGTGTTATGTCAGAACTAAAAACAACTAGAAAGGTGGCTTTCTTATCATAATGGAGTGTTGTTTATGACAATCTCAAGACCAGGATCATATTACTCTGGTACAACATGATGATTGGCGCCTGTTTTCTGGGCAACTAGAATAAATAATGATGTACATGATTAGCCCATTCAGCCACAAACATCAAGTGTATTGTATGTCAAAAAATATTCATTTATATTTATATTGTAAAAATGTGAATTTTTTTGTACATATTTGGTGAGTCACCAAATTGAGAAATTGGGAAAAAAACATTTGCGGCCATATAATATTTTGTGTTTGAGCTGGCTAGAATATCATATCCATATATCTAATTTTTACTCTTAGCTACCAAGATGTTATATTGGTTGTTGGCCTGTCTTTTGAATTTTGATAGTTTGATGCCAGATTAAGGGAAATGCAAGCTATAATGAAAATGCTTGTAAAGTGTCAAGTTTCTATAATGACAATAGTTTTTGTTGTTGGTTACTTGCTTGTCTTTTTAAGATTTGTGTCAAGGGCAGTGGGAAGATAAGAGTACTCAAGAAATAAGTGTATGTCTAAGGTGTGATAAGCAACACATAATTTTTCTCAAAGTAAACAAAGAAGCTTATTTGAGAGTGTAAACTTCTGTGATAAGGATAAAATTCTTTGAAGTAATATGGATAAGGATGTTAGTATTTTCGGACTGGCATGAATTGTCTGGAGGTGGAACTTGTGGATTTTAACAAAGACACTGCTTGTTTCAGGGAAATATATCAGGATGTGATGAAAGGAAAGGTGTGAATGAGGATAAATTGACATTCAGAAAAAAATAGTTGATTGTAATGTTGAACTATAATTAGAATTCCATTAAAAGAAAAATCATGCTACTCTTGTTGATCCAGTGTCCATTCAAGAAAATCATGAACATGTAAAACTAAATGGACAATCGATCCTGCTTTTTGTTTTACTGAAGAGAAGATCAGGATAGAATCGATCCTGCTCTTTGTTTTACTAAAGAGAAGTTGTAGCTAAGAGCTGTTTAACATCATTACAAAGGAAACTTTATGAGGATTTGGCTGTAGTGGGTCAGTCAATATCTAGCATCAATGAAGGCATGGTGATGTTCAGACACCATATTTCATGTTTTCAACCTCATAATATTTATATGGCGTGGATCATGGTGAGAAGCTCCATCATTATTTTCACCAGTGAAGGACATCTTTCCTTTAATGCCCCTCATTCTGGTAACCTAATTTTAGTTGACAAGCCTCAATGATGATTTTAAATTTTTACCATCTAAGGAATTAGAAGGTTGCTTCACTTAAAAGTTGACAAGCCACATTAACAATGATTTTACCATCTCAGCAATCAGAAGGTAGGCCATTTAGAATTTGACAAGCCTCAACAGAGAACATTCTCAAAATGTTATTGGCCTTCATGCATTAGACAAGCCACATCCTACAGTGGGATTTGAAGTAGTTAGATAGTTTTTGGATGCCTGTGATGGGTTTCCCTTATCTATGATAGCTATTGCTGCAAAATTTCATGGAAAAAATGTTTTGGATTATTTGAAAGCCCAATTCTGCAAAATATCTAAAGCACTTCCTTCAGACATACAAAGGAGGCTTAAAATTAGCTATGACATACTTGAAGAAGAAGAGAAATATATATTTTTCTCTCTGTGGATTTCCTCTGTACCTTGCTGCTCTAGAAATTTACCGATAACTGTCTCGCTATCTAGCAATGAGACAGGGTGTAACAACCCATTGCGGAGAAGTCTCTTACATCCCAATCCCTGTGATCAACATTTTAGTATGGGTCATGTGAAGATATCTTTTCTTTGTCATTTTGGTAGTATGCTTCAGCTTTGGCATTGGATAGATATCCATTTTTCATGAGTTCATTTTGTTTCATACTTTGGATAGATTGTATAGTGCAGTTAGGCACCTAGAATGTAGCTCAGAAAATCTACTATGAAGACATTCTGTGTTAAAAATGTAGATACATATAACAAAGGATATCTCCCTTTGTGTTAGGGAGTGGTTGTAGTTAGGGATAGGATAAAGTCTCTTTAAATCTCCCTTATGTTCTCATGGGATGAATATGATAGATAGAGGGCACTTCATGGAAATTTGGGATCCTTGCCCACTGTTGAAACCTGGAACCTTGTATCTCAAATTCTCAGTTATAGTTCTTTTCATGAGTATATATAACATATCTTAATTAACCTTTTATTTAAAAAAAATGGATGACCAAAAGAAAGAAGATAATTCAATATTGGCAGTCACTTTTTCTTCATAGAAGAAGATTATAGGGAATAAGAATAAAGGATGGATCTAGTTGGGGAGGATTTTTGGGTCTCCATAAATTGGAAAACAAGTGTCTTGTAGAGGTCAACAGTAAAATATGTATGTTGCACGATCACCTCTGTGAAATGGGCATAGCCTTTGGAGGAGGAGGAGCCTTGGAAACCTATGTGGCGCATCACTGACAACCTTAGGAGTTCAGTAACTGTTCCGTTGATATGAGTGGGTTGCGGCTGCTAAGGTTTGAAGGTGATTATTTAGGAAGTGTATATACTATATCCTGATGAGATGGCCAAATCTTTAATGCCTCTACTGGGATAGTTGTCCGTACTCCTCCCCGCATTCTCAGATTCCTATAAAGAACTATTTTAGAAGTGGTAGAGGCTGGAGAAGCCACTAGGAAACATTGAGAATGAAAGTGAAGTGAAGTTTTCTAGTTCTGAAGAAAGCTTGTGCTCATATTTTGACCTTGTTAGAAGGTAGGGGTCTTGAAATAATCATATTTAATATTTAAGAGTGCATCATAGGAGCCTCCACAGTTAACCGAGTTGATCTATCTCGCCTCCTTATGGTTACCAAAGATAGGGTAGCTGAAGCATCTAGAAAGTTAGAAACAATTGCTCTGAAAGGATGCACAATCAGATTGAAGAAACATATGGGGAAAGCTTACATCCTAACATTGCGAGAAGAATTTTTTCGTATATACTCCTTGAAGAACTAGACTCCAAACATGCATGATGTCGTTGCCAGATTCCTTTGGGAACTTAATAAACCTCCAACATATTGATGATTCAAGAAAAGGTGCTAGTTTTGCTTCTTTTTCATTCCATATTTCATAAATCACAGGGAAAAGAACTTTGATGTTACAAGAATAATGAAACCCTGAGAGTCCCCATTGAACTTGATCACAGATTTGGACTTACTTACTGTACAGGTTTAGAAGATGTGTGGCTGTGCTACCCCACATCGACAACATTTGGCAACATGGGTGCTTTTAGAATTGGTAAACACTTATAGTGAGGTGTTTGGAAACTAGCTCATTTTATTGTTTTGGACCTTTTGTTCTTCATATTTTAGTGTGTACACTGTAGATAGCTTATTTTGTAAAAATAAATATTTGGTCATGTTATTGTTGGCAGTTCCTAGATGAACTATTTCATTCATCAAGTTAATGGTCTAGTTTCTATTGTATGACTTCAAAATTTGTATGATTGTTTGAAATTGATAAAATCTAGATTCTAGATGGTTGATGCTCCAAAAAAGTAATCGTTAATGTTCTATGATGGTTTATGGCCTATTCTGTCTTGATTTATGTACAAATATGCATGTTTTCATATATTCTGCAACTAATTTGGCATTTTGGATGTATATCAATGAAAAATTCCTCAAAAGGACTGTCACTACCTTGTAGATTGTAAACAAACTTTGGGGGTTGCTTTGTGGTGATGAAAGTGATCTTGTAGCTTCTTTACGACAACAAAGTTGCTCTGTAGAGTTATCTTAAAGATGAATTCAGATGAATTGATCTTACCTTGGGCTGAGGCTGAGCCATAAATGGTTGTTAAAGACCTTATGATGGGTGTGGGCCATTAGGGCCCAAGCATGCCAACTAATATGGTGGGACATGAATTAATGGCCACAAGGACTGTGTTAGACCAGAAATCCATGCACCACAAAATCAAGCATAAAACCTAGCAGAGATACTATTTGGATATGATTGTTCGTTACAATCAAAGTATAATTGGACAAATATAGGTATTGTGATCTTAGAATGTTAGATGAGAATTTCAAATTTCAAATATTAATGGTCTTTTCTAACCCATATTATGAGTCTGTAGCAGAATACACGACTTAGACTTGAGAGAGTCACGGTATCACCTGTCTGAAGGAGGTATTGGAAATACTAGTCATTTCATGCTCAGTGTAGCTAGAGTTTATGGGATAAGTTTGTTTAAGAAGCTTAAGCTTCAAAATAGCTGACTATTGTCTGGCAAATTATTGTGTTGGTAGCATTTTTTAGCCCCACCTAAACCTGCAAATAGTAATCCAATTGCACACAAGGTATAACAGTTGGTTAAAGTGGAAACAATTTAAGGTCAATATCTCAGTTTTTTCCCACAACGAATGTAGACCACAGTCCTTCTCATTCAAGACCAAATATGTATAGCAAAAGGTTAGACTAGGGCCATGACTCTTCTATACGCATAAATGTGAAAAGGGTAGGCTAGTCAGCAAGTGATGTGGTGGTAGCGGCTATCTTGGACTTGAGTTGTAATGCCATATGTTATTATCAAGAAATTGTTGTAGAAAAAATTGGATAAGGAGCATGAGTTGTAATGCACATGTTATTATCAAGAAGTTGTAGATAAATTTGGATAAGGAGTATGAGTTGTAAGGCACATGTTATTGTCAAGAAGTTGTAGAAAAAATTGGTTAAAGAGTATAATGGTGTAGAGGGGGCACTGCACATCTGCTCCAACTGTACCACATTTTTCAATGGTTTTTTGGTGGATTTTCCCTTTGTGGTGGAGGCTGAGCTTTTACTAGACATAGGAGATTGGGCTACTTTGTTCTGTTTTTTATGAAGCAGTTGGGTCTCCTTTGGACTGTGCTACCTAAAACTTGGAGAAGATTGCATTGGAAGGGCTGGAGGAATTCTCTGTAAAAGTTGTGACTTTGTTGCTGTTATTGAGATTTGGGCAATATCTGTAACAACTAGAGTTTACAATTAAATATTTCCTTACCATAATTGTCTTCCTCTTCCTCACGCCCCTCTTCTTTTCTGCTTTCTCCAAAAAAGGCTGAAGAGTTGTTGCTTTCCCCATTTGAAAATTCCCCTTAGTCTTATGCCAAACCATTTCTAGTCCACAATGTTATGAATCTTCTCTTCTTATTTATGTATGTTGAAAGTCTAGGTTTTTTAGTTCTCATTAATTCTGCAATATTTTCTCAGGATTGTAGTGGAAGATTGGCTTAGCTGTCAAAATCTCTAGCTTTGACAGTTCACTGGAATAAATTTGTATATGGGCATGATTCGTGATAGTATGCTTGACCAGGCTGATTGGCTAAACATAGTGTGCTTCCTAGACTTTGTGATCTGGATGAAACCATCCATGAATTTCCTACAGAATTATTGTAATAGAAGCTTGTCTAACACTTCGAGAGGAGGAAATGGGTAGAGTGGAAGTGAAAAAACTTGAATGATGGCATACCAAACCCCAAACACTTCATCTAGCATCTAAGGCTACATATTCACATCTCCTCCAGCACGAAGATGATATTTCATTAACTCTTTCACTTGATATTTTTGTTTCTTGTATCATGATGATTGTTTGATTTTCCTTTTTAATTCGATCTTTGAGATATCAATTTTCCTTTTTCATGATGGGTGTTCTTTCTCACTTTCACATAATCTTGTTATAGCCTCTGCTTGATGCTTTTTTTGCTACGGTCGTGTCAGGCATTAATTAATTGTCTAATTTGTGAAAGAGATTGTCCACATTAAGGCTTCATTCTGGGCTAAATGTATTAATGTTAGAATGTGAGATGTAATTCTTTGAATGGCTTCTTCTCTACAGGGTATTGACTCAGTTAATAAGGAGTGGTAGTAGGAGACAAGTTCTTGTTCCAGTTTTTCATGTTGCATGCCCATCATAAGAGGTGAGAGAAAATATTCTATTGTTATGTATGTGCTTCACCATAGCCTTATGGAAGAAATTCAAGTTCTCTCTCCTTATTTTTCAAGTTTAGTGCCCACTGATAACAAATTTTTCAAGATAATGATTAGCAGACTTTGGTTTGAGTAAGTGCCTAAATGTATGTTTTTTAATGACACCAATCCCTGAAACAGAAATTTGTACTAAGAAACAAATAGCAACGATATCTTTTTCACTGATCAGCTAGTCTAGAAAGCAATAGGTAGAGGTGCTAACCCAAAGATTCCAAGATAAAGGGAAGCAAACTCTACAATTTCCAGACTGCTGGTAAATCTATTAAATTTTACTTGTCTAATTTTCAAAAACCCCTAATTTGTCTTGACATAATCTTAGGATATTTTTGGGATTGTCAATTTTTTTTTTTTTTTTTTCATTACATATTTCTCAGTTCTGTGCAACTATGCAATGAAAATTGTCAGATGTATATGGCCAATCAGCAGAGTAAATATGGCATTGAAATGTAAAACAAATCTTACCTTATCTCTCTGGGATGTCGCTTTAGAGTCCATATTGAACCGCCAATTGACATCAAAAAATCTTTCATCTGCTTCTTTCTTTAACATTTTTTGTACTTCTGTTATCGGAAGATTTGAAGCATGAGGCTGTTTAATGTATATGACATCCTTCCCTCCCATTTTGACACCAAAAATAATGTGTGTGCCATACTTCTCAATAAATCTGAAGAGAATGCACAGATATACAATTTAAAAAGTGCAACTTTTCTTTAGGTACATCCCAGATAAGGTGCAGGCATTCTTCAAATGTTCAAAATAATAAGTTGTTAATTAACAAGTACAATGAACCAAACAAAATTTGCAATCACAGCCACATAGTGATACATTATTCATATAGAGTTCAATTAGAAACTTGATGATTCAATTCTAACATTAATGATCTTGGTTAGTTCCACTTGTATTTTTTAAACCCCTCAACTTGTAATTAGTATTTGTTATATAGATCTAGCACAATGGCACACACTATATGAAACAGTTCTTAGAAACTATTTTACTCTTTCCAACAATGTAGCAATAGACTGATATATTTGAAAGTACTCGACATGCAAAATATTTGAGATTACTAAATTAAATTGAAGCTATTATGCAGAAATGATTCTATTAGACTGTGGTAATAACATTTTCAAGATCCCACATTTTAGATTTTAAAAACTGCTTCTGATTGTTTTTATCACATTAAACCAAATTTCGTACTCTAAATTTAAAGAATATCTGAATGTCACCAAAAAGAAAAGTTGGTTTTGCAATTATACACATTTTACTCATTGTGTTCTGGTAGATATGGTTCAAGTTTCAACCATGTGACATGGCCAATGAGTAGAAGCCACACTACATAAATATTCTGTCCATATTTTGTTAGATCATACATATTAAATGAAGTAAACACTGTAGACTAAGCTTCTCAAATTTTGGGCCACGTCTTATACCAAGCCAGTTTCTTTTAGCATGGCTTAAAGATGAATGTATCTGATAATTCTTTCAGCATGACTAGTAAGCTATCCTCTTAATCCACAATAATTACATTCTTGTTTTCTTTGCTGTGACACACATCCGTCCGTTGCTTATGTGCGCTTGCATACTGAATCTTGGCACTGAAGAAATTACTTTTAGGGTGAACCTTTTTAGTTTTTTCCTGGTTATTGGTGGTTTTGAATCACTTAACAGTCAATAACATGCTGAGTGAGCTTCTTCATGCATAAATTGAATAACTTCTAGATGAAGTTGATCATGCATCAACATTAAGTCAATGACCTCATACAAGGCGTTGCAATTTCACCATTTATTCATTCCACTATTGTTAGTCTAATTTTCCAAATTTTGAAGAAAATTAAGTTTATTTTTCCATGGCTCCAGAGATTTAGATTTTTTATACCTTTATTCCGCAATACATTCTATTTTCTAAATGATATTTTGGAAGCTAGTGGATGGAGTGGATCTGCAACTGCCTAATGTTATGAGATACTAATGTTGTTACTCAGCATCATATCGGAGTCATTGATGAAAAAGTCATTGGTTAATAAATTTGTGTTCCAGTTTTTGGAAAGTTCTGGTAAGTTTACATTATCGCACATTTCCTTCTTTAGTGTGATTCCTTAGTTGTTTTGAGGGAGCTTTGAATTTGTATATGTAATTTGCTGCTACCCTACTTACACTAGTGATTATCACGTTATATTTTTAATATTTTTGGATGTATTTATTGCCTAGAGCCGAATTGGTATGTAAACTTGCCTTGAACACATTTACTGCTACTTATATATGCCTTGTTATTGGTAATGATTTTTACATTTCGTGATTATATCTTGTTTTCGTAATTATTTACATTTTGAACTGTAAAATTGGCTTAAGATCTGATCTTTCATCTACATTGTGATTCCCTATTGTTACAACAAAACCTAGCACCCGCAAAAAGTATAAAGTCTCAATCACGATGGTGTTAGTTTTTGACAATGCAAGAATATTACCTACTCACTTTGAGTAGCTTTTCCTTTCTCTTTTGGTTGGCTCTTCTTCAACTCAAGGGGGCATCCCTAAAAGGTAGGATTGCTAGGCTATAGAATGGGGGCACGAGGTGATTTAATAAGATGAGTGGTGGTTGTAGTGTATGAAATAGGATGAAGAAACAAAAATGGACAAAAGCAACGAATGAATGAGAAGGAAGGAAATTGGTGCCTATCAGTTATGGGCTAATGGAGCCATAAGGCATTTGGATAAATGAGAGAACTTGTATGTCACAAACAACTACTTTGAAGCAGGTCATATGGTAGATTATTTTTGTTTACCATTTTATACCAATTAGTAGATGAAGAAACAATTTGATACATTCATCTTTAAGGTGTGTACTTGAGATGAAAATGGCCTAATGTATGAATTTGATCCTTATATGTTCACTGGAAATGTGTTGTAGAAAAGCAGTCTTCAAGGGCTAAATTTCTACTCATCAATCCGTTCATAAGGTGTTGTTTTATGGCTGTAGTATGCTTCAAAATATGCAACATAGTTGATAGAAGAAAGGGAAGCAAGTGCATAAACAGATAGCCAATGTTAGTGTATCTGTGGTATTCCTGTTCTAATTATGCAATATTTCCTGTTCACAATTATGGTACGCATTATCCAATACATTGTCAGAGAGGGTTGCATGGGCGTTGGCCATGGACAGAGGGTTGAATATGGTGACAATCAACGCATCTCTGATTGTGGGACCTGGTATCACATACAAAATCTCAGGATCTACCATTCCATATCTTAAAGGTGAGGGTGATAGATCTGCATACCAAATAGACTCTGTTCTAGAACGTACAAATATGGTATAGTAATCCCTTGGAGAGGATCTAATCTATTGGTATAGTAATCCCTTAGAGAGGATCTAATCTATGGAAGTGCAAAATATTTGCTAGTTTATTTACAGTTGCTAGTCTTTGTGATGGCAGGGGCTGCACAAATGTATGAGAAGGGCACTTTAGCTAGTGTGGACATAAAGTTTCTAGCGGATGCTCATATATGTGCTTATCAAGATCCATCTACATATGGGAGATATATCTGTTTCAATCAAATAGTCAGTAATGCAGAAGATGCTGTCAATTTAGCAAAGAGTTTGCGACTCCTGATACCGTTCCCTGATAGGTATAGAGCAATTAGTTATTGTTCATTTATTAAAATCACTGAAGATTCTGTATCTTCAAGATTTAAATTGGGTTGCTTACCTATTGATATTTTATCTTTAGCTATTATGTCACAATGAAATTAATCATACATAGATACTTGTTTGCCACACCTGATACCATTCCCTAACAGGTACAGAGCAATTAATTATTGTTCGGTTATTGAAATCACTGAAGGTTATGTATCTTCAAGATTTAAATTGGGTTGCTTACTTAATGATATTTTTTCTTTAGCTATTATGTCACAATGAAATTAATCATACATAGATACTCTCCAAAGATAATCATGAATTCATTATTTATTTGATTTTTTTCATAATTTGGTAACAGATTTGAAAAACCAATGGTATACCAACAACGTCTGAATAATAAGAAGCTAACTAGATTGATGGTTGGATATGGAAACTATGCAACCCTAAGCAGCGAAATGTAAGGGAAGGAGGGGTTTCCCATGTTACAACTTAACAACAGCCATGAATGAGGGGCACAAGAAAACTTGGGGAGTTTAGATGTTCAAACTATATCCATTTTTGTACATACTGTAATGTAATTTTCACTTCAAGGTTTGGATAGTTGGCAATAAGTCGATTTCCATAATGAACAACATTAAAATTTTAGCCGGCAACTAAGGGTCTCTACCATATGCAGTTTTTTTTGTTAATTTATGATGTAAAATCAATTTCCTAATTTCTGGCAAGGACAAGTGCAAGACTGCAAGTAAGTTGTTGATGGGCTGTTTGGTGTGTGAATGAAAAGTGGGATACCCCACACTTTGGAATTTTTTTATCATTATTAAAGTTCCTCCTTTTGTTTTACCATTATGGGAAGTTGCACTTTCTCTTATCATGAGTTGTGTTATGAATGGAATGAGAAGTTACACTTTCTCTTATCCTGAACTATTTTATGAGTGGAGTGTATAATGTTCGTTTGATGGTATTTTTATATATTGGGATGTTGAATTCTTTAATTACAAGATAAAAAATTGAATACTACTTTGCCTGGTCAAAATTTTATTTTTAAAGTTTTTAGTCAAGCATCGTCGCTAGTCAAACTTGTGAGAGGCCACTGTTGTGAGAGGCCTGGATTGTGTAATATTTGTGTAAATGCTGGTGCATGTTGGTGATTATATGCGTGGAGGAGAGCCGATTTCCATTGTTGCATTGGACTGTGGAGGGATGAGTTGAGCTTCGTGAATTTATGATACTGCCCCCTCGAATTCCACGATCCATTCCCATGAGAAAATTCTGACATGAGCTGAGTCGGTTTGGATGTGCGTAGAAGACAGTGAGGCACAACTGTCAGTTTGGAGGTGTGTTGGGATTGTCGTATTGACTCTGCTCATTATTTATTGGCGTTTGAATTTTTGTTTGACTTGTTCTGCTCATTGAAGAAATCGGCAGAGGCATGGGCCTTTGTGTTGGAGGATTGTTGAAACGAAATGATCTGCAAAGATCCCAATTTGTTGAAACTCCTCTCCAACCTCAATATCAGTGCTAGTAGTAGCATGAGAAACAACACTACGCTCAAGAGAACTAGAAGAACGCATTTTCCAAACTGCATGAGAACTACTTCCCTCACGAGTCACCATGTGCCCATGCTTGGTCTCGGTGGTTCTCTTCCTTCTACTCCTGGTTCAACTACCATATCTTCATTGGAACCAACACCCTGAACTCCACTAGACAACGATTCACCATTTTGTAGTAGTGATTCGCCATTTGCACTAGTGATTCGCCATGATTTTACAAGATAATATAATCTCGTGAGAGATTCGCCAAAAAATTATATATACATATTATATTATTAATAAAATCGCCTTCTATTTTTCCTATGTATCATGGGGATTCGCCCATTTATTATATATATAAATTTAGGAGGGTTCTTAAAATTTTCCCTGCCATTGACTATCAGAAATAGGATAGATGAATCTAACTTGTAACGATTTCTACAATTCTTCTTTCACTATTTCCTTCATCATAGGATTCATTCTTATTTTTGGTTGTCTCACTGGTTTGATTTGATCATCTGTGTAAATGTGGTGAATACATGTCTTTGGATGAATCCCCTGCATGTCTGTGTAATCCCAGGAAAAAGCTTTTGATTATTTCTGTAACAGTGCTATTACATCTTGTTCTTATGATGATGGTAAGTTATTGCCAATATTCGAATTCCTTCTAGGGTTGATTTCGATGATTTTACTCTGTGAATTGGTAATTGACTTAACAAGAAAAATAATTTCAAATAAATTTTGGAGTGATTGAATAGTACAGTTTTCCTGAAAACACTGAGTTAAAATATGACTTGCAACTTCATATTGTGTTATTCTAAGTTACTCTGAAATATCTGGTTCTGAGATGAAAAGGTCTAATACATCCTCATTTTCTTCCTCTTCTCTAAAATTATAGACTTGATTAATACTGAGAACAGATTGAGTTTCCTATTTTTCTTGTCCATCAAGCCATAATAATAAAGATGTATATTGTGCTGGAGGATAGAGTGTAACATGTTTCCTTTCATCCCCATGTGAAATAATAATACTTCTCGATCTGCATCCAATGAAGGCATCTTATGTGGCTAACCATGGTCTGCCTAAACTTAAAGGATGGCCTCCTAAATTTGTTTTCGGCTGCAAATGAGGAAGTCTACAGGATAATCCCATGAATCCAAAGAGATGATGATATCTTCTAATATTCCTTCTGATACAACTTTAGATCTGTCTGCAAGCTCTAAAATTGTAGTATAGGTCTAATATTTTTCAAGTTCAAATGTTTCATAGTCTCTATAGTCATAACATTTAGACCTGCTCCCAAATCTATTAAAGTGTTTGGAACTGAAAAACTATTGATCAAGATGGTAACCATAGGGATCCTAGGATCAATATATTTTTCAATTGTTGTCGTTGTAGACATGAGACTAGCTAATCTACCAATGACCTAGATTGTGGGTGGATCTATTTTCCTTCTGCTAGTTTTATTGATGCATACCTCCTTTATTGTTTTTGCATAAATTGGAATATATTTTATTGCCCGTAACAAAGGAATTTTGACATATGCATTGTTCAATTCATCCAAAACATCAAATCCAGACTGAGAGATTAGAATTTTCTGCTGTACTAACCTCTCTAGATAGGGTGGTGTTTGAGTCATAATAGCTTTTCCTTTCTGAATTTGATTTTTTGGATGAGATTTTTGAGTTTGTTCTCCTTGTTCAGTTTTTTCTTCTATGATTGGAGGAGAATCTTTGAGTAACACCTTCCCAGACCTTAAGTGGACATTTTGTATAGGAAGAATATAATATGTAGGAAAGTATGTTTCTTCTTCTACATTGTATGCTGGTTTATCCACTTTGTTACTTAGATTAGATACTGGATGAGTTGGAAATTGTGTTGGTTTAGGAGGTGGTTGGTAAGAAGGCATTTGAAGCTGCTGAGGTTGAGTTAGCATTGGTGCAGGATTTTGTGGTGGAAATGGCATTGATTGCGGATGTTGCTGGAATTGTTGGTATTGGAATGGTTGTTGAGGGTATGGTTGTTTATATTGATATTTTTGAGGGTACATTTGTTTAGGTGGCTGGTTTCCATAACTATATCCTCTCCAACCTTGTGTAGGTTGGTTTTGATATTGTTGCGAAGGCCAAGCCTTCCATGGCATTGGAGTGTTCCATGAATTCTAAGGAGGATACTGATAATTCTGGGGGTTTTGTTGAGGGAATTTTTGAGGCATCCTTGGTTTCCAAGGTCTCCTTGGTGCCATATAGTACAGAGAATATATCCCTTGTACTTCTTCCATTTGAAATTCTTTCAATTTTGGACAGTTTTCAATTGCATGATTCTTCGTAAAAATTCCACACACTTGTATACCTTCTAAAGGCCATTCTTCAAGTGGATTTTTCTGCCTACACTTTGGACAAAATATTTCTTAGATTTGATCTTGTTCTTCTTTCTTCTTCTTTTCTTTTAATACATGTACTTGTGTTCCCAAAGTGCTTAAGAGATCCATTTTAAAATTTTCTAATAAACTTCCTATTTCTACTATTGTTACTCCACTTGCCACAGATTTGGAAGATATTTATGTAACATCCCTTTTTCTACTTTTTGATCTTCCCCTAGAATATTTCTGAAAAAGTTCAACAATTTCATCAAATGGTAGGTTTGAGATATCTCCTTTGCCCATCACATTGAGAATATATAAGTAGTCATCTCTGATACCCTTATGAAAAAATGTGTGGATAGTATCAAGATTTAGAGAATGTTGTTTGGATTTTTGTAGATTGTAAATAAATATTTCTAAATACTCCTCAAAAATTTCATCTTGTTGGTGTTTCATTCTAAAAATATCTTCTTTTGAGTCTCTAGCCCTACAGTAAGCTTGATACTTTTTAAGAAAAAATTTCTTCATATCATCCCAAGAAGTAATGGTATGTTATCCTAAACCCATAAACCAGTTTAATGTTGCTGCTTTCAAAGTAGAAGGAAAGAGACGGAGCATGTGTGTGTCATATGTGTATTCATAAGTTCTACGTAAGATATCAAATTTGAACATAAATGAATCAGGATCTTCTGTTGACATTCCATAAAAGTTGGCCAACACAGAAAGTGGAGTGTTTTTCATTTTCACTTCTTCTCCTAGTATTTCTCTTGTGCCTAATATTGGAAAGCCAAAAGTAGCTTCTTGATCATTACCATTTTCTTGTTCATTATCATGTAGCCCTTTGTTTTCATTTTCTCCTTTTGCTTCTTCCTCTCTCCTTCTTTGTGCTTCTATTCTTTTGTCTTCCTCTCTCTTTCTCTCTACTTCTAATTTTCTTTCTTCCTCTATTTTTCTTTTCCATTCTCTTTGTTGTCTCTCATATTCAATTCTTTGTTTAGGATTCATAATTGGCATATTATATCCTTCTCCTTCTTCAGTCATTTTATGTTCAGAAATTTGTAATGTTTCAATATGAGGTTAATTTGGTGTTTCCTCAACTATCTTAATTTGTTCAAGGACATGTTGTTCTAATTGTTCAACAAATGGTTTTCTGGTTTCCTTTTGTTTTCCTAGGAAAGGAGTTTCTTTTGGTGATTTCTTTCATTTTACCTCTAAGGCCAACAAGGTCTATCTTTCAATTAGAGTAATTTTTGTCCCGATCTCTATTTTTCCTCTAATTCCTCTAGAGTAGGTCTTCTAGCAACTGGTTTTGTTAGTCCTATGGATGGTTGAATTGTTTGGGGGTTTTGTTTGATGAATCTACCCTTCTGATCTCTATCTCTAGGCATAAAGAAACATACTAAAAGAAAAACTATGTTTCTGTTGTTGTTGTTGTTGTTGTTTTTTTTTTTAATCTACCTATTTTACTAATTTGAAATATGCTTCCTCGAAAACGACGCCAAAAATGTTGGGTCTGTTTACTAGGTAAACTAACACAAGTATTTTATTATCAATCCGGGTTTGTAAAACTTGGAAGCATATCCAAAATATATGGATTTCAACTACAGTCAATTTTAGAAGATGAATTATTGAACTTAAAGGAAATGCATATTAAAAATATAAAATTTAACTAAATAATTTCTAATTCAATATGTAAGAAGCAGAAGAATAAGCTCCTAACTTAGGAGAACTTGGTTGAACTTCTTTACAATACTAATTCATGAACAAAAATCAAAATCACTAATGAACAATAGCTCAAGATGCATAAAATAATAATGGAAGAGGATCCTAACTAAGGAGGTTCTTTTTGTCCTTTTTTATAAATTCATTCATAATTAATTCCATTGTAAGAAAACTGGAAATTCAAAAAATCACTTTAAACAAAAGCAAGAAAGATATTCTAGTTTCTATTCTTTGATCAGATAAAAGGAGTGTTTAACTTAAACACTGATTTGACCCTTCATATGAAGATTAGAATTTAGATTAAGATTCATCAAAAATCATAACATATCATCATAAATCTAATTAACTAATTAAATATGAAACAAAACTAGTTTAAGAAAATTTAGCTAAATTAACCAAAAAGTGCACTTAGCTCGGTGTGGGGGCCCTCCAACCTTGCCTCGCACACTGCAATTACTTCTCAGCTACTGAAACTCAATCAAGAATTCACCATATAGAACAATAGAAAGAATATAGAATCAGTTCTTCAATTATCTCTCAAATTTCAAAAATATCAAAGTGAAATCATACAAATTCTACATATTCATGCCTTCAATATTCTTGCCTTAAATAGAAAAATATGAAAAAAAAATTAACTAAAATGTATCTAACAGCCATGTCTATCATTATCCCATCTATTCTGGTCGAGCTCATCCATCCAATGACTCAAAATGTGGAAAATCCCATAAAATGCTAAGTTTGGCCTATTTCATAGGGATTTTATGACTGACAGGTCTTATTTGACCAGCTTTGACCATGAATGTTTTAGCTCAGTTTGACCAAAGCAATAGGTGCACATCCATTATTAGTTCCCAATATTTATAGATATGTGCTCAAATCATGCCTAGGTGTCCTGCAAGTATGACTTCAATGAATCCATTACGAGAATTTTTAGTCCTGTAAAAAAATGCACTTAAAATCCAATTTTTGTAAAAACATCTAAAAAATGCAAAACATAATTTATATACCTATATATGCATAAATTGGTCAAAATAGGGTGTATATGGATTGATATCATGGAAATTAAGTTTATTTAATTAAGCAAAATTGGATAAAAAATGAGGGCCAACATGGACCCTCCCAAATCTTTACAACTCTAAGACTAAGGCTCTACACTGCTCCACCTCACTCCTGGAGGTATAAATAAATACATGGAAAAATTTGCCTCTAGTTTGTAGACATTTTAAACTTGAACACTAATATGTTTTACTTGTCTAGTAGAAACATGCCTCAAACAAAATTTTCCTTTACTGAACACCACATCATATTTTCCGTCCTCAAGTACAACTACAAAAAATAAATTTTTCTTCACACTATGCACATACATTACATTATTTAGCTGAATATTAGATCTTGAGTCCCTCTTAAAGGTGACAATTCCAATCCCTTTGGTACTATATCTTCTATCATCTCCAATCTTTGTGACTCTAAGAGTAAGGCTCTACTCCACCCCACCTCACTTTTGGAGGTATAAATAAATAAATGGTGAAATCTACCTCTAGTTTGTAGATATTTTTAACTCGAACACTAATATGTTTTACTTGTCGAGTAGAAACATGCTTCACATAGGATTTCCCTTTACTAAAGACCACATCATTTCCTCCGTCCTCAAGTACAACTACAAAACTAATTTTTTCTTTAGACCATGCACATAAATTACATTCTTTAGCTAAATATGAGAGATTGAGTCCCTCTTAAATGTGAAAATTTCAATGCCTTCGGTACTATATCTTCTATGTGTAATTTTATGTACTTCTCCTCCAGGCCATTGAATAACTCCTTATTTCTTGTCATATAAAATGAAGCACTCAAATCTAAGTACCATACAGTACCTCGTACAATAATTGCCATGCATGCAATGAGGGTGAAATCCAATTCAAATTGTGATGTGAGAGCATCATCTCCTGCTCCCCTTACATGCTTATTCCCAGATTTATTGTGTGGACACTTGATTGCATATTGTCCATATTCATGAGAGTGAAAAAATTTTTGAATTTTTTTTAGGTTCTTCTTCTTGCCATAGTTCTAGATGGTCTCTACCTTGCCTTAGGCCTTCTTTCACTTGGCTTTATTTCCCTTTCCTTGATCTGAAAATGGGTTGGATAACTTTTTATTCTTTTCAAGAACCTCCCACCCAGTTAAATAAATAAAATATCTAACTTATACTTGACATTTGCAGAATTTTGTATTTGAAGTAGGTGTGTGATTTTTAACTTTTTAAGTGTCTTAAGTCCATTTGTTCTTTCTGAAATTAAACATGTCTAACAGCAATATAATGCAGCAAATAAACATCCACACATAACAATAAAATTAATCTAGGATTTCACCTAAATATCGTGGGCTACGTCTCCTTGAGCTCTTGTCATCTTGACTTGGCTCTTTTGGATTATGGTAAAGTTTCTTTTACAAGTTCCACACTTAACTGCAATGGTGAGTGAACTGAACCAAAGGGCTTAGAATACCATCTATATCCTTGTCATGGTTGTCATCACTCTGAAAACATATCTAGGCTCCCTTAGACTTGATTCCTTCTATCGGTGCTCTAAGCGACACTGAGCTTCTCTGTGGCACAAAATCCTTCAGAAGTATTTTTCTATCCTTGAAACCTCACCTAATGCCTCTAGCACATATCAGACCTCCAAAATGGACTGATCGTTTTCTTCAAATGAGCATTGCATCCCAAAACTAGGCCTTCCTTCACAGTTGGCATTGGGCTGCCCAAAAATTCCCTGTAGCTTCTTGAGATCTAGAATTCTTCAAATGGCTATGAAAATCCCTTCATTGGATTCAGAATGCAAAAAATAGTCATAATGGACTATTTTTCATTGAAAATGGCCTCTGGCTGCTCCGGTTTCACCTCCAACACCTGTCAGCACCCCCTGGCACTTGGGTCACTGAAAAATTCTTTGCTGGGTTCTGTACCTCTAGAAGTCCTCAAAAGATTATTCCAACTCAATCAATGATTCAGAGTTCTCATTAAAGTCAGATATTACTATTGGTTTGCTACATAAGGTCTCTAGCTTCCCTAGCTAGGCCCCGAACTGCTGTTGGCAAAAGCCGACACTAATGGCCCTTGGAACTTCATTGAAGCATCTCAGCCTTCAAAATTCCTCTAAAGGCTCTGAAAACCACACCATTATTTCCAAAATTTCTGAAACATCCAAAATTGACTATTGGATTCGTAAATAAGGCCTCTAGCTTCCCTGGCTAGGCCTCAAACTGTTGTTGGCCCATGGTGGCCCTAGTGGCCCCAAGAACTTCTATGAAGCAAAAACCTCCTCAAAAGTCCTCTGATGGCTCTACAACCCTCACCAATGAGTCTAGAATGTTGGAGATAGTCAAAATTGACTGTTGGCATCCAAAATTGGTCGAATCTAGCTCAAGATAGAGCCTGAACTCCTTTTGCCCAATGACACCCAAAAAATCTCCACCAATTGTGGAGAACTGGACTTAACTCTAGTTAGATTCGAAGAATCCGCAGAATTTGAGTGGGAACCAAAAATTCCGCCACTTATAACCATGGAATTTAATGGTTAGTTTAAAAGCTGGACATATGTCTGAACTCTTCGCGGTCAAGTGGGCGGTTAACGTAACTCATTGCAATAAAACTGCATTGTTAAACACATAACCTTTGGTGTTTAAATGCATGTGATAGGTTTTATAACGACGCATATAATAATTTTGCCAACGGTTAAAAGCTTTGGCCCATGGTATTGGCACTAAGGCCACATGGTGGGCTCCGGCCCCTTGGGGCTGGCCCCCCAAACCCCCATACCGAAAATCGTTAAAATTCAAATATCACTGCAATATTTATACAGTTAAGTAACACGGTTAGGGGAGTTCGTTAAGTCGTTCTATGCATGAGAAGTAGGTCTCGCATTTGACTTTGGTGTAGTCCAAAAATTTTACGTGGCCGAGCTTGGGCCACGTGGCAACCCATGATTAGTCTAATTTAAAACAAGTGCACCCAATCTGTGAAAAAAAATGTGCCACTTGTCCAACACTGTTAGGTCCAAAAATAATATTATAGGGAATATTACAAGGAATATTCTAGGAATATTCTCTTTTTAATTTTTCCCAATTCCAAGTCAAACTTGGTCAGAGTCCAAATTTTGTAGTTTACTAGACTTTTCAAATTGCGATAACTTCTTCATACGGTGTCAGTTTTTTGAACCGTTCACAACGACGAAATCAGGAAGACGAAATATATCCGGTTGCTCAGGTTTGAAACACTTCCAAACACTTTTAATTTTGAGCTATCAATTAGGTCCATGATCCAATTCTGATCACACCTCCCCATTAGGAATCTTTTGGACCCCAAAAGACTGACATATTGATCTGTACAGTAAATGAGAGTATAAAACCCTCTTATTTTCAGCCTCCATACACTTGCCTTGCATGGATAGTGCCTTTGAACTACAACTAGAAGGTAGTCGACACTTCCCTTCCTAGATGCACTTGTCCTCTTGTCAAGAACTATCTTCCTTGCACTCACTCAGAAATTTCTGGCGAGAAATTTACTGAAGGTAGCCGAACATCGCTTCCTTAATCATCAATCCAAGGTGGCTCAAACAAATGTGATATTATAACATAAAACATGCATACATAAGTGAAATTTTCATATGTACAAATGAGTGTATGCCTTACTATGTCAACAAGTCAAACCACTTCTCACCAAGACACTTCCACGACAACTTTTTCTGCTCAAAATATTCTTCACGTGAAACATCTATTCTCACATCAATGATGGAATCTTTGTTTCCACCTTCACCAGTCTTTCTGTCCTCTTGCTGCAAATGCTTGGGACGATTAGTTGGATGCAATGCCCAACACTGGGAAACAAGATGTCCCCTCTTCTGGCAATATGTGCAAATCTTATGCACCTTATTTACAAGTTTCCTTCGCCTCAATTGCTTCCTATATGCCTTCATCCTCTTCCAGCATCTCGAAACATCATGGTTAAACATACCACAATATGCACAACAACTCTTTCTTCCATTTAAGCATGCAGAATTTTCATGGCTTGCAGAAACATAATCAACTTGAATATGGGAAGAATTACACCTCACATGATGCTTTGCATGTTCATCCTTTTTTCCTTCTTGAGAAGATGAAATAGTAGAGGTTCCAGCTTTCATTTGCAGACCAACATCAGTGTTCATGTCTTGAAAACTGTCTGAACTTGCATGCTCACCATAAGTTGCATGTCTACAATCTTCTTGCTGCAACATAGGCTTAAAACAATGGCAATCAACTTGAAAACAAACTTGACATGCTTGTGGTTTAGAACTTGCAACAAAATTTCTCTTTGAATTTTCCTCACATGCCTTCATGGCTTTGGAGTCTTTACCATTAGATTGAACATAACCAAGACCAAATTTCTTAGGTCGTTCCTCAACCAAAATAGGATCAATCATGCCTTGTGCATGCTTGCCTAAACCCTTACCTTTGTATCCCATTTTTAACATTAACTTGGACCCTATACCTCTAGTGTGCTTTTCAAATGAACCAACACATTTATCTGATGAGGAAATTGAAGACAAATTAGAGTGAATTACCTCTGCTTCACGCATGTTATTGGTCAAAGCCTCTTGGGCTTCATGGAGTTGCATCTCCATATAATTTATTCTTTGAAGAATTTCTTCCTTCTCTTGCTTCATAGCAAACAATTTCTCACAAAGTTTAGTTCTTTCTCTTCTATCTTCAAACAGAATTTGCACCATGTCCTTGATCAAGATGTAGAAGTCTTGCTTCATGTTTTCATCGAAGAATATTGTGAAGGAGGAGGTTTTTTAAACCTCATTTGAAGAAGTTGTCATCATGAAAATGAACTAAATAACTTCAACAAAATTCACAAAGCTTTCAAAAACAATTGACAAATCTTTTGAAGAAAATGGATGTAGAGTCTAGCTCTTATTCAAGCAGCCTTTTGCAAACAAACCCTTATTGTGCTTCAAGGGTTTCCTTGAGGTCCTTTAGGTAAGGAAGATGCCTTCATCCATTTCTTCCTTCTTGTCCTCTCCTGGACATAGCTATCAGTAGCTTTCCCTTCACCTCTAGCAAACTCAAGCAATAGTCAATTTGCAAATAGTCAAATTCTTTTGCACTGTTTAAACACCTTTCAAGTCAAACAAGCAAGCTATTGCTATGTCAATCAAGAAACCAAGTGCTCTGATACCAACCTGATCCGAAAATGGGTTGGATAACTTGTTATGCTTTTCAATAACCTCTCACTTAGTTAAAAAAATAAAAAATATAGCTTATACTTCACATTTGTAGAATTTTGTACTTGAAGTAGGTGTATGATTTTTAACTGTTTAAGTGTCTTATGTCCATTTGTTCTTGCTGAAATTAAAAATTTGTAACAAAAATATAATTAAGCAAATAAAAATCCACACATAACAACAAAATTAATGTAGGAGTTTATCTGAATATCGTGGGCTATGTGTCCTTGAGCTCTTGTCATCTTGACTTGGCTCTTTGGGATTATGGTAAAGTTTCTTTTACAAGTTCCACATTTAACTCCAATGGTTACTAAACTGAACCAAAGGGCTTATAATACCCATCTATATCCTTGTCATGGATGTCATCACTCTAAAAACAAATCTAGGCTCCCTTAGACTTGATTCCTTCTATCGGTGTTCTAAGCTACACTGAGATTCTCTGTGGTACAAAATCCTTAAGAATTATTTTTCTATCCCTGAAACCTTACCTACTACCTCCAACGCATATCATACCTCCAAAATGGACTGATCGTTTTCTCAAAATGAGCATTGCATCCCTGAACTAGGCCTTCCTCCACGATTGGCACTTAGCTTCCCAAAACTTCCATGTAGCTTCTCAAGATCTAGAATTATTCAAATGGCTTTGAAAATCCTTTCATTGATTCAGAATTCCAAAAATAGTCATAATAGACTATTGGTTCATTTAAAATGGCCTACGGCTGCTCCGGTTTCGCCTCCAACACTTGTCGACACCCCTTGGCACTAGGGTCACTGGAAACTTCTCTGCTGGGTTATCGACCTCTTGAAGTCCTCAAAAGCTTCTGAAACCTCAATCAATGGGCTCTAAAAACTACACCATTAGTTCCATAATGTCTAAAAAATCCAAAATTGACTATTGGATTTATAAATAAGGCCTCTAGCTCCCCTGGCTAGGCCTCAAACTGCGATTGGCCCATGGTGGCCCTAGTGGCCCCTAGAACTTCTCTAAAGAAAAAACCTACTCAAAATTCCTCTGATGGCTCTACAACCCTCATCAATGAGTTTGGAATGTTGGAGATAGTCGAAATTGACTATGGGCACTCCAAAATTGGTCGAATCTAGCTCAAGATAGAGCTTGAACTCCTTTTTCCCAATGACACCCAAAAAAGATCCACTAATTGTGGATAACTGGACTTAACTCCAGTTAGATTCGGAGAATCCAAAAAATTTGAGTGGGTGCCAAAAATTCTTCCACTTCTAACCGTGGCATTTAATGGTTATTTTAAAAGCTGGAAGAATGTTCAAACTCTCCACGGTCAAGTGCGTTGTTAACATAACTCATTGCAATAAAACCACGTTGTTAAACACATAACCTTCGGTGTTTAAATGCATGTGACAGGTTTAATAATGGCGGGTGTAACCATTTTTCTGAAGGTTAAAAGCTTTGGTTTGCGGTCTTGGCGCTAAGGCGACATGGTGGTGGCTGCCCCCCCAAATCCCCATACCAAAAACCGTTAAACTCCAAATATCACCGCAATCCTTATACGATTAAGTAACACAATAAGGGGAGTTGGTTAAGCCATTATGTGCAGGGGCAGCAGGTCTTGCATTCGACTTCGGTGCAGTCCAAAAATTTTACATGACCAAACCTAGGCCACGGTGGCAGCCTCTAGGCTTGCCACGTGGCAACCCATGATTGGTTTGATTTAAAAAATGTGCACCCAATTTGGGAACAACAATGTGGCACTTATCCAACACTAGTTATTCCAAATGGAATATTTTGAGGGATATTCCAGGAATATTCCATGGAATATTCTCTTTTTAATTTTTCCCAATTCCAAGTCAAACTTGGTCAAAGTCCAAATTTTGCAGTTTACTGAACTTTTCAAACTTGGATAGCTTCTTCATACGGTGTTGTTTTTTCGAACCGTTTGTAGTGTTGAAATCAAGACGACGAGATCTATTAGGTCGCTCAGGTTCAACACACTTCCAAACACTTTGAATTTTGAGCTATCACTTAGGTCCATGATCTAGTTCTGATCATTCCTACCAAGGCAAAGTGTTCTTCCTCCTGAACTCTAGATGTTACACCATCTCTAGGGTTTCTTCTAATCTCCTCCTACACCAAATCAAACCAAAGTATCTCCCAATATGATAGTTTATCTCTTCCATTAATTCAATCCTAATAGTTGTGCCAGGAATTTGGAAGGTCAAGGAGTGCTAAGCTCACAAGTTTAGATGATGGCACATTTTCTCCTACTCCTCCAAGTTCATCTTGAACCTGAGTGAATATGGATAGTTATTGTGGAATGGTTTCATTTTTATGCATTCAAATGGTCCTGAGTTTATCTCTCAATTCTAATTTCCTGACATCACCGCTGCTCTAGAATAGATATGTGAGAGTTTTCCACATTGAAAAAAGGAGTCTCCTTTCCATAAAAGTTCAAAACCACATGATCTTTGACACCCTAAAGAATAATCCTCTTGGATTTTTCTATGTCTTTCTTCCACTGAGCAAGTGCTTGTGCATCTGGAACTGCTAGTTTTGGAATATCTGTTTGTGTATATTCCCATACTCCATTGCCATCCAGGATAGGTTCAATCATATTTTTACAAGCACAAAATTTGAGGTGCCCTCCAATGCATACTCAAGATTCAATCCATTAAAAGAAAGTTTTCCTTCACTTAAAAGAATCTGCACCAAAAACTACGCAAATCGAAATTTATCTGAGAGAAGGTCTGGAAAAAGGTATCTATGTAGTCTTCTGTAGCTCTTATACCATGTAGAAATAACTTAAAATTTGCAGCTGCTAATGAATTCCGATTGAAAACAACAGACACCAATTTCTTATACTCAATATATGGGAAGAAAAACATACAATAGAAACATAGGAAATTAACATGAAACCATTTAATCACAATGAACACTGTATTTTTACCGGGAACCCAACTGGAAAAAAACCCTCCTTTGTTTTTATTATATCAGATGAGAAAAATTATCCATTACAATGACAACCTCAATTGTTGAAACTCAACCTTCACTACAATACGGATCTCCTCCTGAGTCTACTCTGGCCAATACTTAGCCAAAATAGGCCTCCTTCTTCCTCCTATTTCCTTGTGCAATCCCAATAGAATTCCTCACCTGCTACATGAAAAATCAGCACACTCACTAATATACAACAATAAATACAATTATTCCTTTTCCCTCCACTCAACTAGGCAATTCAAATTGCATGCATGACTAGGAATATTTTTAGTAAATTGACTAGTTAACTCAGATATTAGTAAGTTAACAATAGTTACAACTACTCAACTGAACTGCTACTGACTCTATTCATGACTAGAGCTCAAATAACTAAGTTTCACTAACTGTAACTCCACTAGATTGCTAGACATTAGGAATCAACTCATGCACAACTCTACTTCTTGCCCATAAGCTAGAATTGAATGACTTAACTAAGTGACTTGGCCATGTCACTTCTGCTAACTACAACTCAAGTCATCCTGTTGATGTGGAAATTCAAATTTATCCATTTGACTAAGGGAAAAGTCAAATTAAGCCTTTTATTTCTACAAATTAACACATTGGTGAATACCATGGGTGAGTATCATAACTACTACGGTAAAATAGAAATCATCGCGCTATTACATTTTGACTTTAATATTATGATTTATTTTGTTTATTATCATGCATTATCCATGGTTTTAACAACCATTCATAGAGAAATAATTATTAACCGCAGTAATTATTTTCTTCTTGGATCAATATATTTCTGTTAATAACCTTGGTTAGATAAACGAATTGAGACCAACTCTAGGCACTTGAAGCATATCACAACGTAATATCTCATTTCATTAAATATGCTTCATTATAACTCTTACAACTATATGTCCATTTACTTGTGATAAAATTCAACTCTATTAAAATAAAGATTATAACTTATATTTGAGTATGTGATGTTACGAAACATCAACCCACTTCCTTATCAACAACCCTCCTCTAAATACAATGAACCAAAAAAATGATTCATTAACCAAGTACTTCTTTAGATACTATCATATGTGTGCTTCCACTTATGCTACACCTTGATCCATTCTATGCCTAAGGAAATGATGCAAGAGAAACATTTACCGAATTATTTAATAATGTGATGGTAGTGTGGGTGCAGGTGTTAAGGAGAGCTACTCAAATTTAGCTACAATGTTTTCTAATTCAGGAGGAATTAGTTCCTAGTCCTTGTTTCCACTCTCAGTCATCAAACTTTATTAAGTTTGTTTGATAAAACTAATAAAAAGACTTGCAGAAGCAAAATTCTCCCTTACTCTTCAAACACATTATAACTCACTTTTGAACCAATTTTAAACCTTTGGAAATGATGTTTAAAAAGCTCTCGACACTGTAATAATTTACTTTTAAAACAATGTTTAAAACCCTCTCGTCAATGTATTTTCGAACTTCAAACTCTTAATAAAGCTCTATTGAAATAATATTAAAACCTTTGGAAATATTATAAAACCCTTCGGAATCAATGTTTAAACACCTTCAGAAATGGGGTTCCGGATTTCAAATATTTTAATAAAGCTCTGTTGCATAAACTATCAGGTCCATACCTTTTATTAAACTCCACGCAGTTATCAACGCAACCACCGTTGGATCTCCAACGCATATGATCGAATGGTTATCACATTCAATCAACCCCCATGACTTATCGCTACAAAACAACACGAAGTTGGTGGTTTTAACACTATGACATGTCACGTTCTGATTTGATTGCATTTGATTTGAATAAAACCACTCGCACGCCAAAAGCTGTGTGACAATAGTGGCCGGTTTTTCCCAAAACTACCTGTCTACAAAATTTCGTTTTTAAATGCATTTAAACACTGAATTTCGCTATTTCTTTGTTTTGTCTTCAACTCCTCTTGGAAACCTCTCTTTCCATTGTGAAACTCAATAACCATAAATCAATTATCACTGCCCGATCCCAAGCAAAGAAACCAGAATTCCCTCGATTTCCTCTAAATCTTTTACACAGAAGTTTAATACATGTAATTTTTTCTTCGCATAGAAGCTAATCACTCTCAATTTCTACACAGAAAAACATAAATCCGGTGGATTCGAAGGGATGAAACCCTCCAGGAATTTTCCAAGCAACAACAGATAAATAAACTCTGCAATTTTATTAAATTAGAGGCCAAACCCTCTCAATCAATTCTTCTACGGCTCAATTCTGAATTCTTTCTTCTCAGAGGTTACATTTATAGTTTTTTACATAACAGTCGACCTCCTCTTGAGGATCGAATTCTCCTAATTTAGAAAAAATCCTAATTACATAATATCTTCCCTAAATCTATCAATTGAAGACTAAATATACTGAATCTAATCTAAAGTAGTTCAACCCTATCTAGTACAACTGTAAATTGACAGCTAAAGGTACCAACACCTTTTCTTGTAAATTTTTTTAGATTTTTGGAACAATTAATGAAGCCTTTTGTCTCTAAGCCTCATGCTCCTGCATCAGACTCCTAAGGAAAAAAATCTTCATGGGCTCCTGTCCATGAGCTCCTCCACAAAACTACCCAATTTTGATAGCATGGTTTCTGTCATCCAGGTAGCATCTCCAATTGGCCGATCTCTCCACTTGATCAAATATTGAAAATACTCCTATCCCTTGGTCTTCTTAAACACTTTCTTGTCTAAGATCCTCTCTGGCTGTAATGCCTTTGCTGTGGGTAACTGTTTTACCCAGTCAATATTTTCTCGGTCTTCTGCTCTGTCATCTGTGCCACCATCTTCATATCTATACAAATCAGCAACATTGAATATTGGAGATATTCCAATATCAGATGGTAATTCAATTTCATAAGCATTTGCAGAAAAATTTCTCAATATCCTGCATGGTCCTATATTTTTGAATTTTAACTTTTTATACTTCCTCTTTGGAAATATTTCTTTTCTTAAGTGTGATAAAACCAAATCACCAACTTCAAAATTAACTTATCTTTTGCTCAAATATGCTCTATTTTTGTACTTGATGCTGCTGTCTTATAGCTGCTGCTTTACTTGTTCATGTATTGCTTGAATTTCTGAAGCAAACTCCTCTCCTTTAGCACTTCTCATTTATGATTTTCCCAAGTTCCTCAATTCAAATACTCCTCTTGGGTTCATTCCATAAACTATATGGAATCGACTTTGTCCTGTAATTCTGTTAGGTGAATCATTATATGTATACTCTGCCTATGGTAAAATATGATCCCACTGTTTAGGATGTTCTCCTACAAGACTTCTCAAAAGATTACCCAAACTCCTGTTCACTACTTTAGTCTGTCCATCAGTCTGAGGTTGATAAGCTGAGCTGAAACTTAGTTTAGTACCAAGCTTCTTCTACAATGTCCTCCAAAAATGACCAACAAATTTGGTGTCTGTATCAGAGACAATACTTTTAGGTAACCCATGTAATCTGACAATCTCCTTGAAAAAAAAAATGGCAACATGAGTAGCATCACTGGTTTTATAACATGGAATAAAATGTGCCATTTTTTAAAATCTGTCAACTACAACATAAATTGCATCATTCCATCTATGTGTCTTAGGTAATCCTAAAATGAAATCCATACTTACCATATCCCAAGGTCTGTCTGGAATAGGTAATGGAATGTACAAACTTGCATTTTGACTTTTCCCTTTTGCATATTGACAAATTTTACAATTCTTCACATACTTTTCCACTTCAGATCTCATCTTTGGCCAAAAATAAAAAATACTTAGTTGCTCATGAGTCTTATCAACACCAAAATGTCCAGCAAGTCCACCACTATGTTTTTCCCTGATTAAATTTTCTCTCCTAGAACAATTTGGTATGCACAACTGATTTCTTTTGAACAATAAACCCTCTTGAAAGAAATAACCTAACCATTGAATTTTGTCTATCAAAACGGGATTACAACATGCTTCAAATGCTTCTTTGAAATCCAAATCTGTCTTATAGAGTTCTTTAAGAAAATCAAAACCTAACACTTGAATTTGACTTTCTTGAACAAGAATGCTTTTCCTACTCAAGGCATCAACTACCTTGTTTGCTTGACCACTTATATGCTTTAATACAAAGTTAAAACTTCGAAGATATTCAACCCATTTTGCATGTTTTTGATTCAATATAGGTTGTTGCATAATATACTGTAAAGCATGATTATCTGAATATAGCACAAATTCTTTAGACATTAAATAATGTCTCCATTTCTTCAATGAATGTACAATTACATAAAATTCCTTGTCATAAGAAGAGTACTTCTTCCTTGTCTCATTCAGCTTCTCACTGAAATATGCTACAGGCCTATCTTATTAACTTAATACAGCTCCAATAGCTTCCCCACTGGCATCACATTTTACTTGAAATGGTTTATTAAAATCAGGAAAAACTAAGATAGGTTTCTCAGTTATCTTTTGCTTCAAGAACTGAAAATTCCTTTCAACTTCAGTAGTCCACTTGAATGGCTGTTTGTCCTTCTTTATGGTTTCAATAATAGGTGCATTGATCTTACTAAAATTCCTTATGAATTTTCTATAAAAACTAGCAAGACCATGGAAACTTCTTACCTCAAAAACACTTTTAGGTGAAGGCCACTCCACAATTGCCTTTATCTTCCCTAGATCCATTTTTAATCCTTCAGCAGAAACAACAAAACCTAGATATACCAATTCTTCTTTCATGAATGAACATTTCTTTAAATTTACCGGTAAATTCTCTTGATGTAACTTCCTTAAGACATAATTAAGATGTCTCAGGTGTTCTTCTTTTATTTTTCTGTAAATTAATATATCATCCAGATATACTATTGCAAATTTACCAGTAAATTCCTTCAATACTTCATTCATAAGCCTCATAAATGTGCTAGGTGCATTTGATAAACCAAAAGGCATTACCATCCATTCATACAATCCCTAATTTGTTTTAAAGGTTTTTTTCCATTCATCTCCTTCCCTTATCCTAATTTGATGATACCCACCTTTCAAATCTAGTTTTGAAAAATATCTTGCTCCACTCAAACAATCCATCAAATCTTCAATTCTAGGTAAAGGAAATCTATACCTGGTTGTTATCTTGTTGATTTCTCTTGAATCAGTGCGCATTCTCCAACCTTCATCTTTCTTCGGACTTAATACTGTAGGTACTGCACAAGGACTCAAAATTTTTCTAATCAAACCTTTGTCAACCAATTCCTATACTTGCTTTCTGATTTCTTCATTTTCTATATGAGTCATTCTGTAAGATTCTTTGTTTGGAAAATTTGATCCTGGAATCAAATCTATCTGATGGCTGATTCTTCTTACAAGTGGTAATTCATTAGGCAAATCATCCACAATAATATCACAACAACTGTCTAATAGTTCTTGAATTTCAATTGGAAAATTAGAAATTTTAGTAGAAGTAAATACTACTGTAGGTTTTCAAACTAAAGCACAATTTACCTCATCATCTTCAATCTGCTACAAGTATTCTTTTCCACTCAACAATAAAGCCTTTGGATCAAAATTTTTACTTGATGCATATTCTTCTTCCATAGGTAACAATGTTTGATTCATAACATCTTTGAAAAACTTGTAAGTGTTTCTCTTTCCATCATGTACTGCTACTGTGTCATACTGCCAAGGTCTACCCAGCAATATGTGACAGACATCCATACGCATCACATCACACATGATTTTATCTTTGTAACTGCCCATTTGCAATTCTTTTTCACATTGTTCCTTTACTATCAGTTGATGTCCCTTCTGAAGCCATGACACCTTGTAGGGTGTTGGATGTTCCCTTGTCTTCAATTTCAACTTCTCTGTCACCTCTGTAGATACCAAATTATCTGTACTGCCACTATCAATTACCAATTGACATCATTTCCCTTGAACTTTGCATACACTTTTGAACAAAGTCTTTCTCTGTGTTGGTTCAGCAACTTCCTTTGTTTGTTTTAACAAAACCTTGTTAACCACCAAAGATTCTCCTTTCTCTGGCACAATTTCTTTCTCTGTTACAGGAAAAATTTCTGCTTCTTCTTCAGTTTGAGCAACAATTTCATTTCTCTGATTTGTCCCCACATTCTCTGGACATTCATAGGCTCTATGTCCTAATTTTTTACAGCTGTAACATCTAACTTCTCTTCCTCTGTTTCTGCCTCCTCTTCCTCTGTAAGGACTCCTTCTGCCACTTGTATCACCTTCTCTGGGTGCATACTGAGGTGAGCTGCTGCTAGCTCCATCTCTTGGTGCTGTAGATCTTCCTCTACCACCTTGACTTCCTCTTCCTCGGAAAGTACCTCTTCCTTTGGCAGATTAATTTCTTATGAGTTTTTCTTCAGCTTTTAAGGCCATTTGGTAAGCCTCTTCTAATTTTTTAGGAGACAATATACTTATCTCATCTTGAATCTCCATTCTGAGACCATTTATGTACTTGGAAATCTTCTCTGTTGTATCTTGAATTTGTCTTGCTCTTATGCTCACTTTGTAAAATTATTCTGTGTATTATTTTACTGTCATTAATATCTGTCTAAGATTCTGCATTTGTCTAAATAATGAAAGCTGATAATCACTAGGAAAAAACTTACCTCTCAACTTTGCTACCATTATGTTCCAATTCTTGATTGGCTGCTTACCAACTCTCCTTCTCTCTGCTTGCACTCCATCCCACCAAATTGCTGCATGTCCTTTCAACCTTGTGATAGAAAAATTAACTCTCTTTTCTTCACCCATCTCTTCATAATCAAAGCATTTATTCATTTCATAGATCCAATCTATCAACTCTTCTAGATTCAATCCTCCTGCAAAAGTTGATACTTCAAGTCTAGGCTTGGATGTAGATCCTAAAACTGATTTAAAGAATCTCATATCAGGAGTAAGCTCATAATTTTCTTCTTCTTCTTCTTCTTCAACTTCAGGTACACTGACATCTTCAGGATCTCTCTGTTGTCCTGCTTCCATTTCTTCCAATCTAGCTTGAATCTGTTGCATAGTCTCTAGTACTTCAACATTTGCAACTGGTCTACCTCTTCTTCTACCAACACCACCTCTACCAATTCTGACAGCCATGTTGGGTTTCTTTTTCTGACTTTTGTAAGCTTGTTCAGTGTCTAAAAGATGCTCTGAAGACTGCTCTAATACCACAAATGATGGTAGTGTGGGTGCAGGTGTTAAGGAGAGCTGCTCAAATTTAGTTACAATGTTTTCTAATTTAGGAGGAATTAGTTCTTGGTCTTTGTTTCCACTCTCGGTCATCAAACATTATTAAGTTTGTTTGATAAAACTAATAAAAAGACTTGTGGAAGAAAAAGTTTCCTTTATCCTTCGGAAACATTATAAATCACTTTTAAACCAATGTTAAACCTTTGGAAATGATGTTTAAAAACCTCTCAGCAATGTAATAATTTACTTTTAAAACAATGTTTAAAACCCTCTCGGCAATGTATTTCCAAACTTCAAATTCTTAATAAAGCTCTATTGAAATAATATTAAAACCTTCGGAAATATTATAAAACCCTTCAGAATCAATGTTTAAACACCTTCGGAAATGGGGATCCGGATTTCAAACCTTTTAATAAAGCTCTGTTGCATAAACTATCGGGTCCATACCTTTTATTAAACTCCATGCAATTATCGACGCGACCACCGTTGGATCTCCAATGCATATGATTGAACGGTTATCGCGTTCAATCAACTCCCGCGACTTATCACTCCAAAACAACGCGAAATTGGTGGTTTTAACACTGTGACGTGTCACGTTCTGATTTGATCGCGTTTCTGCGTTTCTTAATATAGTGAGTCAAAGTACTCATTAGTTAAGTGCTTCTTCATTAATATTGGTTTTAGAACTACTCATTATTATCCTTACACAAAAATCACCTCCTTATTATTTCTACTGAAATTAGGTTTACCACGATCCCCAAATAAACTTTCTATATAAAAAAAATGAGTCAAAATATTAGTAGCAAAGGTGTTCCCCCTAAAGCCAATAATACAAATATGATACTACATGTTAAAACTAAGAGAGTTAAATGAGACGAGAAAGAAACAAGACACATAGCAGGTACACATAAATTTAATATTTATCATAAAACCGGACAAACCAACACTTCTATATATATATAACCTTGGCCAAATACGCTAGTGAAAACAACAATAACCACTTGTTATCTCTTACAATGCAATATTTCAATAAATTAAATAGATTCCATGATATGTAGTACCATAGATTACCAAAACCATGGTCTTGTAAATCACCATATATAAACCCGTTGATCAAGACTCACGAAAATGTACTCAATAAAAATGTAAAGATTAATCCAATAAAATTTAGTTTTCAAAATATTAAATAAATTAATTTTTTTAATATTCTTAAAACCATAAATATGCTCAATACATTTGTTCAATGCAACATCCATTATATATCCAAAGCCCATCATAAAATTGATTATTATATCTGCTTAATATAGAACCAATAATTTCTTAAACCAATTACCTAGTGTGGCTCTATGCCTATCAAGTGCACATTTAGCTTAGAAAAATAATCATGTTACTTAAAAAAAAATTATGCTGTTTACATTCTATTTTACATTCCATTGCATATTGAATTCTACCAAAAAAAAATTAAAATAATATTGATATAAAAGTAGAGTTAACTCTTATAATAATGAAATTGTTTTATTCTCTTTATAAAAGAAAATCAAATTACACAAAAGTTACATTTTTCATACAGTATTCAATTTCTATTTTCAATCTTTATTTCATTTTACTTATTGCAATTATATTTCTATTTATTTTAAATTTTTACATATTAATAATATAATCCATATACATATATAACTTTATTATTAAAATTAATTCATTTTTTATTTTTCATATATACCAAATTAGTGTCTGAAAATTAATGAATATTTACATTTCAGTGCATAATTTTGAATTAATTTCCTTAATTTTATTTTTAACACTTTACCATTACCTCTCAAATAATTTTAAAGCGCAGCCACTATGAGATTAAAAATTAACCAACAAAAAATTTAAAAAATAATCCATATTCATTAGAATCAAAATAAACATGTATTGATGTACAATATTTCGAAATTAAACAATATTTCCCTGTCAGAAAGCATATGCTCGCCTAAGTCAAATAACAATATAAATATTGTTTTTCCAAATCAATTTGCAATACGAAAAGTATCAGCAGAGATTATTGGCTCCACAATTGGAATTTCAAAGTGTATTCATTTTCACAGGATCGTTGATGGGTGTCCGGGAATTCACTTATAAAAGTTCAACCGTAATCGAGGGCGGAGATGGAATTCCGTGTACATACCAGTAGAGGCTATGAAAATATTGTCACACACGTTAGAATAACATAATGACTTCGTTGAATATAACTAGTATATATTCACTTTAAGGATGGATTTGTTGAATATAATTATTATAGATTTGTTTTAATATAGGTTAAAAAATAAATTTTACATGTTTGTGTGTGTAAAATTTAATTTTTATTTTTTAAACTATATTTTTAAATGCTATATAAAATATATAATTTACTTGTAAATCTAAAAACTATTTGTTAGATTTCCAAAAAAATATATATAATTAAAAAATGTCAAATTATAAAATATTAAGATGGTTTCAAAAATTTTAGTAAACAAATACTTATTTTTTAAATTTAACCTTTTTCAGTGCTATCAAGTAGTATACATACTTGTGCGGATTGTGTACTTAGCGCACTGTTATTTTTTTATTTTTATAAAAAATAACTCTGCCACAGTGCACCATATATTATTAAGCACTCGTGCATATAGGCATAGTAATACATTGGTGCATTAGTGTACTATAGACACATCATTAAAACGCATCCGCTAAAACATCCTCCCGCCCAACTTCGCAAGTGACCTCCACTACAAAAGGATTTTTGGGCTATTTTTCTAGGGGCTTCCGCAAAAACCTATGCTAAAGGTATTTTCCTTTTAGTTTGCTATGATACCACTAATCCAAATCATTGGAGGAATGAGGCTTAAATATTTACACTAGAGTAAAAAATTAAAACTTCCCAACAAGTCAACCATCCTAGTACTACATTGGCCCAAGCTCGCTTAGCTGTAGAGTTCTCATGAGATCTAATGCATTAATGTCATTGTGATCCAACAATTTTAGTAAAGAAAAAATTACGAATGGAAAATAAATATGTCACAATTATTAATAGAAATATTACAGAACAATAGAATAATAAGAATTCGAAATATGACATGATGCATAAAAGAGATATTGTATAAAAAAATTATAATAAGAACTCAATGGGTAAGAGAAATATTGTAGAAAAATAAAACAAGAGGAAATAAAATGTTTATTGAAATGGGTAATATACCATGAGACTACATTATGAGAAAAAGGATGATTTACTAAACCGTGAAGTTCCGTATTTATACTTTTTACAGGTATCATTCACTCAGAGTCATGCCTCCTGTTACATTTCAAATATCATGGGAAATACCAGGGTTTACAAAATCTATTACATTTCAAATACCATGGGTAAATACTAGGGTTTACAAAATATATGGGTGAATACCATGGGAAAATATAATAAATTATGACAAAATGCTTAATATAATAAATTATGATACCATGGGTAAATAAAATGTTTTACAAAATCCATGGTGTAGAAATAGCTCGAAATTTGCAACTTCTAATGAATTCAGACTGAAAATAATAGACACAAATTTCTTCTACTCAATTTTGCGAAAAAGAAAACATACAATAGAAACACATGCAATAACATGCAACCATTTAATCACAATGAACACTATATTTTTAGCAGGAAACTGACTGGGAAAAAACCCCTCCTCTGTTTGTATTATATCAAATGAGAAAAATGATCTATTACAATGAAAACTTCAATCCTTGAAGCTCAACCTGAACTGCATGTTAGGTCCCTATAATACCAATTTATCCCTTTATTTTTATTATAGCCCCCTTATTTTTATTGTTGTACCCATTTATTCCCCATATTGTTATTAGTGTGCCCCATAGATGCCCATTATTGTTATTGTTGTGACCTTACATTATTATTGCTATGCCGACTTTGATTATATTATGACCCCTTAGACTCCTATATATAGAAAGATGGTTTTGTCATTTGAAGCATCCAAAAATTGTTCATTTATGTAATATAAAGGAGGTTTCCCCCTCAAAAAGGATAATCTTTAAGTCATTGATCTAATTTTTTCTTCTATTTTGTGAGCTCGTTGCATAACATTAGGTATCAAAGCTCCTTGAGTATGCTTTGGCCAATACTTAGCCAAAATAGATCACCTACTTCCTCCTATTTTCTTGTGCAGTTCCTGCTCCTAAATAATAGAAAGAGATCATATTTTATTTTGCAATCCCAAGGGAATTCCTCATTTGCTACATGAAAACTATGTACACTCACTAGTATACAACAATAAAGACAATTATGCCTTTTTCCTCCACTCAACTAGGAAATTTGAATTGCATTCATGAATAGGGCTATTTTTAGTAAATTAACTAGTTAACTGAGAGATCAATGAGTTAACAACAATTACAAAAACTCAAATGAACTCTTACTGAATATATTCATGACTAGAGCTCAAATAAATGAGTTTCACTAACTATAACTCCACTATATTTCTAGACCTTAGTAATCAACTCATGCACAACTCTAATTATTTCTGGTAAACTCAAATTCACTGACTTAACTAAGTGACTTGTCCATGTCAGTCCTACTAATTGTAACTCAAGTCATCCTGCTGATGTGGAAATTTGAATTTCTCCATTTGACTATGGCACAAGTCAAATGAAGCCATTTCTTACTGCAAATTAACACTCCCTCTTAGCAATAAAAGGGTTTTGAACAACCCCAATCCTCATCCTGTATAGGAATGTATTGTAACACAAATAACTATCCCTCTCACTATTGTTGTTTCTACAGAAACAAATATAACTGAGAGCATCCAAAATAATAAACCAATTGTGTCTCCGAGCTGCAACTGTCTCCTGAGTCTCTTACCGCTACTAACCTCTACACTGTCACTCAAGATATGACATCAAATGACATTGATCCATATACTACTAAATATTATGGGCCACTATACGAAGGGTAATGATCCATGATAATAGTATTCAACAACTACTCTTTCTCTCCTATGGACCCTGCCCAAATATTCGCAACTCTAAGACTAAGGCTCTACACTGCCCCACCTCACTCCTAGAGGTATAACTAAATACATGGCGAAATCTACCTCTAGTTTGTAGATATTTTTAACTCAAACACGAATATGTTTTACTTGTCTAGTAGAAACATGCTTTAGACAATATTTCCCTTTATTGAACACCACATCATATCCTCCATCCTCAATTACAACTACATAAACTAAATTTTTCTTCAAACCATGCACATACATTACATGCATATGAGAGCTTGAGTCCCTCTTAAAGGTTACAATGCCAATCCCTTTGGTACTATATCTTCTATTATCTCAAATTTCTATGTGTAATTGTATGTCCTTCTCCTCCAAGCCATTGAAGAACTCCTTATTTCTTGTCATATAAAATGAAGCACTCGAATCTAAGTACCATACACTACCTCGTACAGTAATTTCCATGCATGCAATGAGGGTGAAATCCAATTCAAATTGTGATGTGAGAGCATCACCTCCTCCTCCCCTTGCGGGCTTATTCCCGGATTTATTGTGTGGACAATTGGTTGCATAATGTCCATATTCATGGCAGTAAAAATGTTTTTGAATTTTGTTTAGGTCCTTCTTCTTGCCCTAGTTTTTGGTGGACTCTAGCTTTCCTTGGGTCTTCTTTCCCTTAGTTTTATTTCCCTTTCCTTCTAAGGCAAAGAGTTCTTCCTCCTTAACTCTGGATGTTATACCATCTCTGGGGTTTCTTATAATCTCCTCCTTCACCAAATCAAACAAAAGTATCTCCCAAACTGATAGGTTGCCTCTTCCATTAACCGAATCCTAATATTTGTGCCAGGAATTTGGAAGGCCAAGGAGTGCTAAGCTCACAAGTTTAGATGATCACACATTTTATCCTACTCCTCCAATTTCATCTTGAACCTGAGTGAATCTGTATAGGTAGTGTGGAATGGTTTCATTTTTATGCATTCAAATGGTTCTAACTTTATCTCTCAATGCCAATTTCCTGACATCACCGCTGCTCTAGAGTAGATATGTGAGAGTTTTCCACATTGAAAAAGGAGTCTCCTTTCCATGAAAGTTCAAAACCACATGATCTCTCACACCCTCAAGAATAATCCTCCTGGATTTTTCTATGTGTTTATTCCACTGAGCAAGTTCTTGTGCATCTGGAGCTGGTTTTGGAATATATATTTGTGTATATTCCCATACTCCATTGTCATCCAGGATAGCTTTCATCATATCTTTACAAGCACAAAAATTCGAGGTGCCTTCCAATGCATACTCAGGCCTCAATCCATTAAAAGACATTTTTCCTACACTTAAAATAATATGCACCAAAAACTACGCAAATCGAAATTTCTTTGAGAGAAAGTCAGGAAAAAGGTTTTTATGTAGTCTTCTGTAGCTCTTATATCATGTAGAAATAGCTCGAAGTGTGTAGCTACTAATGAATTCAGATTGAAAACAATAGACACCAATTTCTTATACTTAATCTATGGGAAAGAAAACATATAATAGAAACACATGCAATAACATGAAACCATTCAACCATAATGAACATTGTATTTTTACCGGGGAACCCAACTTGAAAAAAAACCCTGCTCTCTTTGCATCATATCAGATGAGAAAAAAATGATCTATTACAATGGCAACTTCAGTTGTTGAAACTCAACCTTCACTGCAATACTGATCTCCTCCTGAGTCTACTCTCGCCAATACTTAGCCAAAATAGGCATCCTGCTTCCTCCTATTTCCTTGCACAATCCCAAGAGAATTACTCACGTGCTACATGCAAACTTTGTACACTCACTAATATACAACAACAAATACAATTATGCCTTTTCCCTCCACTCAAGTGGGCAATTCAAATTGCATGCATGACTATGGCTATTTTTAGTAAGTTAACTAGTTAACTCAAATATTAGTGAGTTAACAATAGTTACAACTACTCACTGACTCTATTCATGACTAGAACTCAAGTAAATGAGTTTCACTAACTATAACTGCACTAGATTTCTAGATCTTAGGAATCAACTCATGCACAACTCTACTTCTTGCCCATAAACTAGAATTGAATGACTTAACTAAGTGACTTGGCCATGTCACTTATGCTAACTACAACTCAAGTCATCCAGATGATGTGGAAATTCAAATTTCTCCATTTGACTAAGGTACAAGGAAAATTAAGCCTTTTCTTGCTACAAATTAACACATGGGTGAATATCATGGCTAATCAATATATTTATGTTAATAACCTTGGTTAGATCAACAAATTGAGACCGACTCTAGGCACTTGAAGCATATCACAACGTAATATCTCATGCCATTAAATATGCTTCATTATAACCCATACAACTATATGTCCATTTACTTGTGATAAAATTCAACTCTATTAAAATAAAGATTATAAATTATATTTGAGTATGTGATGTTGTGAAACATCAACCCAATTCCTTATCAGCAACCCTCCTCTAAATACAATGAACCAAAATAACGATTCATTAACCAAGTACTTCTTTAGATATTGTCATATGAGTGCTTCCACTTATGCTACACCTTGATCCATTCTATGCCTAAGGAAATGATGCAAGAGAAGAGAAGCATCTATCGACTTATTTAATAATGTCTCTCCCTACTCCAAATATAGTGAGTCAATGTACTCATTCGCTAAGTGCTTCTTTATCAATCCTAATTTTAGAACTACTCATCATTCTCCTTACACAAAAATCACCACAATATTGTTTCTACTGAAATTAGGTTTACCACAATCCCAAACTAAACTTTCTATATAAAAAAATGAGCCAAAATATTAGTAGCAAAGGTGTTCCCCCTAAAGCCAATAATACAAATATGATACTACATGTTAATTCTAAGAGAGAGAAATAAGACGAGATAGAAACAAGAAACATAACATGTACACATAAATTTAATATTTATCCTAAAAACCTGGAAAACCAACACTTCGATCCATATATATATATATATATATATATATATATAACAACCTTGGCCAAATAGATGAGTGAGAACAACAATGACCACGTGTTATCTCTTACAATGCAATATTTCAATCAATTAAATAGATTCCATGATATGTAGTACCATAGATTACCAAAACCATGGTCTTGTAAATCACCAGATGTAGACCCATTGTAAATCACCAGATGTAAACCCGTTGATGAATAATTGACTCAAAGAAATGTACTCAATAAAAATATCAAGATTAATCCAATAAAATTTAGTTTTCAAGATATTAAATAAATCATTTTTTTTAATATTCTTAAAACCATATTTATTCAATACAACCTCCGTTATATATCCAAAGCCCATCATAATTATAAAATTGATTATTTGGTATGTGCTTAATGTAGAACCAACAATTTCTTAAACAAATTACCTAGTGCAGCTCTATGCCTATTAAGTGCACATTTCATAGTGTAGCTCTATGCCTATCAAGTGCACATTTCGTTGAGAAAAATAATCATGATACTTTAAAAAAATATAATTTTTAACATTCCATTGCATATTGCATTCTACTAGAGAATAAAAATAATATTAGTATAAAAGTAGAATTAGCTATTATAATAATGAAATTGTTTTATTATTTTTATAAAAGAAAATCAAATTACGCAAAAGTTTACAATTTTAATATAAATATTCAATTTTCTATTTTCAATTTTTATTTCATTTTACTTATTACAATTATATTTCTATTTTTTTTTAATTTTTAAATATTAATAACATCATTCGTATACGTATATAAATTTATTATTAAATTTAATCTATTTTCTATTTTTTTATATATACCAAATAGTGTCTAAAAATTAATGAAGATTTACATTTTAGTGTATAATTTTGAATTAATTTTCTTAATTTTATTATTACACTTTACCATTACCTCTTAAATAATTTTAAAGTGCAGCCACTATGAGATTGAAAATTAACCAATTTTTTTTTTTTTTTTAAATTAACCCGTATTCATTAGAATCAAAATAAACATGTATTGATCTACAATATTTCGAAGAAACAATATCTCCCTGTCAGAAAGCATATGCTTGCCTAAGTCAAATAACAATATAAATGTTGTTTTTCCAAATCAATTTGCAATACGAAAAGCATCAGTAGAGATTTGTAACATCTAGCATATATATATATATATATATCACATTAAACTTAAAAACTTTACCATTGAAATAATCATTTTACAATTATTCAATACATAATCATATGCGAACTTATTATACTATCCTTCTTCTAAAGTTTACCAAGCTATAAAACAGTTGTATATTAACCTACTCGTATCTCTAGGGTTGCAATTAAAATGTGTTGGCATCATTAATGTTTCTAATGTATGGTACCACGTATAACATGGGTGATTGAACCCCATTTGATTATACATACTCTTAGATTTGGTTTATAATAAAATTCGATCTCCTACACCATATCCCTATCCCAAGGCATCAAACCTGTGAATATTAATTGTAAAGGGTAATTGTTTAATTTTCCAATCTCGATAATTCTCTAGCATTAATGTGAATCCGGATCTTAGGTTACAGCCATAGCTGTATCGGTTTACATGGAACCCTATCCACCATGCGATTCGATCTTCTTGCGATCAACAAAGGTGAGAAGTTCGATGAGTTTTTAGGGTAACTCAACCATTCCCCCCCCCATCTCCTGTTTCGACTTCATTGTGTTTTTTTTTTCGCTGTAGAGAGGTTCTTGAGCTCTGCTACGCCTTCGTCGCCTTCACATGCTATCAACGATTACAGAGATAGGCATCACGACTGGATTTTTTCACTATTGCTCTGTGAAATCTTTGCAATGTATTGTGTTAAACTTTAGAGATCCATTTTTAGTTCTTTCGGCACAGAACTATTGTTTCTTTCTGGCCACCTCTCGATGGATAAGCACCCAATGCCTTCACAGCTCCTCTTCTCATTGTGAGAGTCTTCGGGCTAAATACAACAGGTGAATTATTATTTCTTTTAACAAAATTCTTTAGGGATGATATGCGTTGTTTATTCTTTATTATTTTTGGAACCCTCCCTTATATTCATGTCGAGATTTTCGTCTGGTGCTCACTTTTATATTCTTTTAATTGTTTTATGGTAGGAAAAACTCGACAGGCTTTGTGATGGTTCGAATATCAAGCAAAGTTCCTCTGTCTTCAACTGTCCCAGTTAGTATGTAACAAGAATGCTTCCTCTGGCATTTCAGTAGAATTTCAAGTTGTAAGTCTCGCCTCTACTTACCGTGCAGGCGAGGATTCTCTCCTTCAATGGTTGACCAGCGACTAAATGAATCTTTTGCTTATCTTTTCATTAAAGACATAAAGCCATGCTTCGAGGCCCAGTCTAAAGTGGGTTTTTTTATTCTTGTATAAATGAATTATTCTTTCAGTCCATTTGGTCCTCGAGAACTCTCATATTTTTTTAAAACGAGGACTTAACCTTGCGTTGTGGACAGTGCCTCACTGGGTAGTGTATATTTAACATTAAGACTTCTATTAATATATAAATGATTTCTCTTGCTTTATTTTGTAATAACTGTTATTGCCCAGAATGGAATTTTTCGCTATCGTAAGGGTTTTAATTGCATCATACATTTTTTTAAGCTACGGCTGAATAAGAGAGAAGAAAATCATTGTATTCTACATTCTCTCAGGTTGTTAATGTGGTTATGATACTTAAGATTTTACTTGAAATTCTCCAATAATGTTCGTTATCGCTCCTGTGCTATGGCTCATGATAATAGTCTGCATGCAGCTTAATTCTTCTGCCATTGTTAAACTTTGTCTTCATTGGATTATCTTTTCGATATGCTTCTGTTTATACTGAAATATACAAATGTAACTATTTATTGTGCCGCGTTCTACCCGAATGGTTGTTTTGGGAAAATTCCCTCTTCATGACTATTTGTTTCCTTTTTCAACAATGCTAATGTTTTCAATTGTTACTATTGAGTTTACTTTTGCAAAATATTTGTCAATTCCTATGTAATTATAACTCCATTACTGGAGTGTTCTCTTTTACACTGTTATAATAAATATATCGATTTTTAATAAACATAATCAGAACTACCGACTAAATCTCTGTATTTCTATTATTTTTCTTCCAGTTCAACAATATTTCTTTATGCATCTAGTTAAAGAATATGTTCGGACCATATCTGTCTGTGTAATATCATAGCTATCGAGGACTATCTACCCAGAACCTTCTTTAGAGGGGTCTGGGTTTATGGTCCTCTCTTTCATGTTTAACTAGCAATAAATACTTGTTCTAGAATTCTATTAACTGTAACATAAAAGAACAAGAAAGTTTCCTACTGAATAACTAGATCTGTAATTCTTACAAAACTTCTATTCTCAATTTTTAGTAAATAGTATAATTATCTGTCTACTTTTTTGTCACTGATAATTTGCCTCTTGTCCACGAGTGAGGCTATTACGTCCTCTAACTCTCCCCCGTGCTCCAAGCCTGAGCCTTGTGGTGAATAGAAATTCTGGAAGAGACCTCGGGAGTGTCCGGTCCAATCTCCAATTCTAGTATCCACAGAAAATTTGAGTATTCCACTAGTTATTATTAGTACAAGAATATTTTCTAGTAATTTCCTTTCTTCAGATCAGAAACAGAGAACCCCGAAACCTCACTGGGATTCCATATTTATCCTTAGAGTTAGGGCAACTGTTTCAACTGAATTCTGTTCAACCAGCCTTAGATCTTGAATTTAATTTTTACTATCAGTCTTTTACTTATGGAACCAATTCCATAATTAGTTTTCATTATTCAAAATTAAATTTATCTCCACAAAATTCTTTTTCAATATAATAAGAGTAAATGTTTGCAAAATTCTAACAAATAGCTTAACAACTAGTTAATAAATAAACTAGTGGTTACAACTTCTCCTGCTGGAAGTGAGCACTGGCCCTGGTGTTCGCATTCTGCTCCAGCAAATAGTTCAGGATAGGCTTCCCGAACAAAACCTTCATCCTCCTAGGTAGCTTCCTCCAGGCCAAAGTGCTTCCAGTGCACTTTAACCTGGGTGATGGCTCATTTCTGAAGCATGATTTCCCTCTGATCGATTATACTGTGAGGTTCGACCAGAAATTCTCCGTCCAATTTGACCTGCAACAGTGATCCTTAATTATTTTTACTCATAAATCTTAACATTTTTAATCAATCTGGTATTCATATTCTACCTGAATATTCTACCAGTGAATTATATGTTTTGAATCATGTATGTATCTTTTCAATAATGATACGTGAAAAACGGTATGCACTCGAATATGACTGGGCAAAGCCAAACGGTAAGCCACAGGTCCTACTTGTTCCAATATTTGGAATGGACTGCAAAATCTGGGAGCTAACTTGGCACAAGATGCCCATCTCAAAGTGCTTTTCTTTGGCTTAATCCTTACGTACACATGGTCCCCCACTTCAAATTCACGATAGATCCTTTTTTTGTCTACATACACTTTTTTTCTGTCTTGTGCTACCTTCAAATTTTGTCGGATTTTATTTACTTTGGTCTCCATTTCAGCTAACATGTCAGGTCCAAGAATCAACACTAGAAAATTTGGCCCAATTTTCGACGGCCACTTCGTCGCTATTCCGACACATAGTCGTTGCAAGAGCAACAGTTCGAGTCCAGAAAAAACGTGGTTAGCCATTACGTCGCAATTCCGACGCTTATCCAAAGTGTCGCAATACTGACACATTTTCCGACGTTTCCAAACAACCGTCGCTCTTCCGACGTGCGAAAACTGTTGCAATTCCGATGATATGTGCTCCGACGTTTTTAATGTCACTCTTCCGACGTTGTAAATTGTCGCTCTTCCGACGTGTGTAAACTGTCGTAATTCTGACGATATGTGGTCCGACGTTTTGTACGTCTCTCTTTTGACGCTTATTAAAGTGTCACAATACCGACGCTATGCAAAGGTGTCGCAAGACCGACGATGTGCCAAAGTGTCGCAATATCGACGCATTGCAAAAGCGTCGCAAGACCGACGCCAGGAAGAAGTGTCGCAATATCGACGAAAAATTAATTTTCTTTTAAAAAAATTAAACGTCGCAAGACCAACGCTTATAAAGCATCGCAAGATCGATGCTTATAAGGCGTCGCAAGACCAACTCTTATGTGGCATCGCAAGACCGACGCTTATAAAGTGTCGGTATACCGACGATGAGTTAAATTTAAAAAAAAAATAAAAGAAAATTTACCAAGCTGGTGATGTCTATGAATATGGAATCTTTGTTATCTCAAAGAAAGGTTCATGTTTGTCATCAAAATCAATTTTGATTGCTTCATTTTCTTTCCGAGAAAATTTAAGTGACAATTCAGTTTCTTTGCAAATAGTATATATTCAAATATCGGACGAAAATATTCACCATTTTTTGAAGTCTCAAACATTGACACTTATTCTTCCAATTTTTAATTTTGGGGAGATGATTATTTCCTTCTTACTAGTAAACAAGAGAAGGAATAAGGTTAAAATCATTCACTAGGTGATATCCACTAGAAAGATGGCTTCAGGAAGGAAGAATACACTTATAAATCTTTATTGATAATGCACTCTAGCAATTTTAGATCTTGAAAAGTTGATTTGTAAGAAGGTTTGGAGAGATAAACAAGTTTCAATTATAAGCTCATCATGTGAAGGTACTCCAAGTGGGGTTTGTGAAAGTCCTAATATTGTTGAGGAAACCCAAGAATAATCTTCAAAGGCATTTATATTTCTTGAAAAAATGTACTACTCTAAAAACAACGACTTTACTTGAAAACTTTGAAGTTATGAAAGATCAAATTTATTTTTGTTTTTTATTCAAAGACTCAAATTGAATTTAAAAAATATTCTTCTTTTGTTTATTCCAAATCATCCAAAGAAGGAGACATCAAAGATATAAAAAATCCATTGGACGTATTAGGCCCAATAGTAAATAAAAAACCAATTATTCCACATAATATAATGGCCGCTCAAAATTCAAATGATCTAGTTGTTGCATGATATACACCCCTAAGATTTATTGCAAATCCACATGAAATTCCCCAAGGATACCTTAAAAACTTTCCAAGATACAATGGATAAGATGATAAAAATACTAAGGATCATATTGCAGTATTCTTGAATTTTATAGATAGCATGAATTTTGAGGAGGAAGATGTATATATGAAATTTTTTGTGCAATATTTAGAAGATTAATTTCAAACATGGTTTAAGAAATCGGTTATTATATCAATCACTTCATGGGTTGTACTAGATGATTTGTTTATGAAATAATGGGGAGAGAAAATGGTCCATTTATACTACTGGACAAAGTTTAAATTGATCAAAAGAAAAAAAGATGAAGTGGTTTCTAAATTTATTAAAATATTTATTAAAATTTATAGTAAAATTCATAACAAAATTAATCCTTCTCTTGCAGTAGCTAAGGTTGCATTTGCAACAACTTTTGATTCTAACTTTGCTCTCATGCTCAGGGAAAAAAGGTTGGATTCTTTAGCTAGAATGAAAATCGACGTAGTGGAGATTGAGTCAAATATAAATTCCTTAGGAAATTTTATGGTAAAGGCGTAGCCTTCCAAAAGAAGGAAAGGAAAAGTGGAAGTCAAAACTTCTAGTGTTGGAAAAGAATTACAAGAACAAAAAATAGATGAAATGGCTTGGATGATTAGGAACCTATCAAATGAAATGGCCAAAATTGAATCAAAAAATATAAATCAACCAAAACACAATCCAAATGAAAAAAATAGAAATAAGAATCAATTTAGGAGACCCATTTATCCACAAATATTGCAAAATGGGAAAAGAAATGTTGGTGACCAGGTTCAACCTCTTGTGACGAGTGATTATGAAGAAGACCTAGAAGAAGGCTATAGATTTTCAAGCTGAAAGCGAAGAGATTCTAGATATAGATAAAAAATCCCATATTCAAGGTATGGAAGAAGATTTGGATTCATGTTATATGAAATTTGTTGATTTTATGCAAGTTGAAATACATTGAAAATATGATTTAAGATCTAAAAATAAAAATTAATATCAAAGTAAGTCTAGTGATTATAATGATAAGGTCAATGTTCAGAATAAAGGAAAAGATAAAAATCATGATGAAACCTCTGCAAGTAATCAACATGAGACATTACAAATACAACATTATATTAAACTATAAAAGGAGAATGAAGAGAAATTAAAATTAGAAAAGATGTATCTCAAAGAAAGGTTCATGTTTGTCATCAAAATCAATTTTGATTGCTTCAGTTTCTTTCCGAGAAAGTTTAAGTGACAATGAGTTGAATCACACAAAAAATATAAATATACCAAGTCCAGATACCTGATGAGCTTGTATGGCTTGTCACTATACCTTTTATGCAATGAGGTATGAGGTGATATAACATCAAGGAGTTGCAGTAAGATGTGTTTGCTAAATTTGAGATGAAATAGGGGATACTGGTAATATATGTCAAAATTTCATTCACTGTGGATGCATTGTTGTTATCTATTCATTGACATATACAGTGCTCCAAACTATTTCTCACTTTAAAAGCACTTTAACCAATTCAGAAACCCTTTTGGAATACAACAATAAAGGTATTTGAACTGACATTTTACTTCTTTTTAAACAATAATTAAGCTCTAAAATTAAGAGGTATAATGCATTGAACTTCTGACACAAGCATTAAAACAACAACGCTTAACTCTCCGGGCCCACAACTCAATATTCGATTTTTTTGTGTTAAATAAATATTTAATAATTCCAAAACCGCTTGTCCATACCTCAGGTTAAACTCCGTGATTTTTTGCCGTGCTATTACCCTTGGATCTGTTGCTTAGCAGATCGGACGAATCTAGTTGAAATCGTGTTTTTTTAAGCACGACACTTTAACGCTAAAAAAAAACGCGAAATTGCCGGTTTTACAAACAGGACGTGGCGAAAACTCATTGGATCGCGTTTTTTTTTCTAAACCTGCTCCTCAACCAAAATGTTGTGTGATACCGGTGGTATCCCTCTCCAAAACCGCTCAGCTGAAAATCCGTATTTGAACAGTGCTAACTCGGGTTTTCACTGTATTTTTGTTCATTTCTTCGACTTAACTTCTTCTCCGCTTGACGCTATAATCGACCTCGTCGGTCCAGTTCAACCAACAACAATACACCAGCATTCAATCTCAACTGAGATTTCTCCACAGACAGAGGATTGACAAGGAAATATTCCTATCCACTATTGCGATGGTATAAGAATAACCTCTGTATCAAACAATTAAGTTTCAAATAATAGATTGGCAGCCAAACGGGTGACATTTAAAGCCAAGTTAAATGAAAGAAAATCCATAACCTATTGCTCAAAAGTTTGTGAATTTCACAGAAAATAAGGTGTCTTTGGTCATTCAGTTTGTTCCTCTTATTGCACCTCATCAATAGACCATCCACTAATATCACAAAGATATCCAGTTCAGGAAACATCTATGCAATCAGAGACTTCCCAATTCTTAAATCATCCTCTCTCATTTGGAAATAGCATGAGATGTGATGTAACCCAAGTTGTTTCACCTGCTGTTTTTGTTGGGAAACTTAGTGGAAGAAAAAAAAAAACAATAGCCAATCCAAATGTAGTTCAATAGTCAGCTCATAACAATTTTATCTATCCATCACATACACAAGATAGCTAAAATGAAACTTCCAACAACTCTTTTTTTTGCATAGATAATTGAAGTTTTTGGGGAAACCTTGTTATTGGTGCCCCGTCTTGTGCATATACTGCTCGAATTGATGCACAAGATTTGTTAAGCTCAAATTCTAATGGTTGAAGATGTACATTTGGGTCTCAAACCACTTTTAAATTCTACCATAGTGCATACATGAGGCAATGTTAAGCTATTAGTACATCTCATTTGCTGGGGTTAATTAGTATATAAGACTTTTATAAATGAATATCAGTTGGTCCATTACTTGAATAAACCTGAAAAAAATGAGAACTCTATCCAGTGTATTCTCCAACTCCTCCTCCGAAGTACCTTTGTTACCAGATCAAATTTTCTCATCAAGAAATTTGGCAATAAGTTCTGTTGGTCGGTTCTGCAGACAAAGGCCATAATTCAGATAAATGCAAAAACAATATATCTAATATTATGAATGCAATTGTCTGCCTAAAAACATTCTTTCATTACTTAACTTTAGCTGTTTTGTCATTAATCCTTTCAAACTTTCTGTCTCACTTAATTTGATAATCAAGAGCACAAATTCAATGAACAATCTGTATAAACAGAAAGAAAATGAGCATAAACATATAGTAACTAACCTGCCTTAGATTTATTAGATTCTCAAAGGCATCCTTGATAGTATTAGAAAAGGCCTCATTCTTCAAAAAACTTTCTTCCCATATTGTATCAAGTCGTGCTTTCAAGTCTAGAAGTGATTACACCATGTCCTTGTCTTTCATTTCATCCAATACAATGCCTTGCCCAGTAGATTTAATGTATGCACTGAGAGCCAGCCGAAGCAGCTCAAGTGAACTCACCCTTTTAAAAAGAGAGTACATGCACTGAAGGACTGGAATGTGATTGGCATCCATGAGCAAAGTAAATCCCTGGGGAAATCATGATTTGGCTACCCTATTAAATACATATGAACCAACATATTTCTGAATTTAGAGAGGGGATTTGACTCCATCAGTAATAAAGAATGGGCTTCTATATGGATTTCTTTCCACATAGAAGAGACCATAATGATTAATTACATAGAACATCCAATAAACAAACAAATATGGGAATTTGAACAATTAACATGAATGAATATCAGATAACTCAATGGAAAGATCCGCATTCCCAATCTCCATCAATTTTTCCAAAAAATACATGTGATTTGAATGGTAAGGGTATTGCCGTCATCATTGTTTCTTTAGGTGAGACATTTCCCAACATGAAAATTGTATTTGGCACCTTCACACCTGTACTTATGGACATACTCCCTTTATAAATGCAAACTCTTTAATTTTCCCAGAATGAAAAATAAGAACAAAATCTCAACTGAGGGGTTTACACCAATCATGCAACCATTTTCAAGAACCTGTTTGATTTTGTTTGGAAATGCATGAAATTAAATGGAGCGACAAAAGTCAAATTTCTATAAACACAGTACACATGAAAATAGAAACACTGAGGTGCACCCACTTTGATCAAAATAATATTATACATATTTTCTAGTGCATTAGTAGAATAACACAACTCTCGCATAGTACATAAAGCTTCCATAGAAAATGTTACCACATAACCATGACACACTGTGGCATGACAAACTACATTTTCTATTTCCATTTCAAGTGCATTCAGCTTTGTAAAGACTTCGACCCGAAAAGGGTCACCATCAGAACAATGCCTGCAGGAAAATTACATAGATATGGTAAGCAATGCATAGTTTTGTTTCACTGCTCCAGTGAATAAATCTGTGAATTTGATCAGTAATGGAAGTAGTAATATGTGAATATCTATGGATATACAAGGATGTCAAAGAAATGAAGGCCAAAACAGGGGACATGGAGCCGAATTCCAAAGAATTTTTTGAATTTTCAGAAGCTGCAGGTCAAGAACAGGGTAAAAGACTCATTGATAAGCTTCAAGAAGGATCCAGGAACTATAAGAAAAAGCAAGGGAAAATGATAGGGTTATAGTTTATCCACAATACCATGATTGATTTGGGGAGCTAGAGAAGATTTTCGAGATTTTGTGTCAGTTTTGTGCCAAATAAGGTTCCTTTATTGACCTTATTTTTAAGTCCTTGGATGAACATATTTATGGTTGGTTTGCATATGAGAAGCTAAGGAACCTCTTGCTTCTTCCCTGTAGTTATATCCCTTCCTAGATGTCATTCTTACCTGTGTAAGTAATTCTAGCTAAGTAAGTAATTCTTACCTGTGTAAGTAATTCTTAATGTATGAATGCTAGCTATTGTAACAAATAGACTTGAAAATTATCTTCTCTATAGTAGCCATCATTGAAAGATGTTATTGGAAGCCAAATCAATACTCTTGATAGATTCTCTTTCCTTTTACAAGTAAGTTATCCTCTATGCTCTATGTCTGCAATCCAAAGGTCTATATCCTAATTTGAGATTATGGTTTGAAGCCTCTTTCCAAAAGTTTTGTAGGTTGAATCCTAAAGGAATCTAGGACCAAGGCTGAAAGAATAAATCCTACATCTCTTTGAAGCTAATCTCTTGATCAAGTTACAGAAACAAGCACTTATGATGACACCAAACAGTTACATGTGACTATACATGACATTCGATACAATATTCTTTGTGATTTATGGAAGAAGATGAAAGAATATCCAATGAAGTTTGAAACCACTTAAGCATCTATTATAACTCGCTCTTGCTTAAGGTTGAAGGTCAAGTTTATGATAATCATCTTTACAAAAGGATAAATATTTTATGGGCAAATGAAGGTAGAAAATGAAGCAGAATAGAATTTGGAAGAGTACCGTATATATGTGACATGTGATCTGAAGTATCAAAGATCATACGACAATAAATTTGTTGAAGCATATAATCTCAAAAGATTGGGAGAATTGTTTACAATAGAAAAACACAAGAAGCATTCACGATAGATCTGAACCTATGACTTCTTTGGTGGCATTTGAATATTTTATGGCATTATAGTATATTGAATTTTTGTGACACTCTGACATACAAGTTTTGAAATCTTTGTGGAATTATGCCTATGTGGTAGTTGAGTTCTATGACATATCTCTCTCTTTATCTGATTCTCTGTGGCCTAATTCATTGTGCTAAAATGAATGTCAAAAGGTACATAATGATGCAAATTTTAGAGACACCTTTTCAATAACACAGAAGTAGCCCTTGCTCAAGTAAAACCCTATTATTTGAATATACATGAAGAAAAAAGTATTTTGCGGAGGTTTTGATGCAGGGTAAAACCCACAGTCCCGGTTTACTCATATTTTCAACCTCAAAGCTGCATATAAAATGCATTCAAAATTCATTACCCAAACAATCCCACAATCTGGGCAGACTCACAATGTCCTAGATTCCTGAACTGGCAATTTAAATAAATATCCAAACCAAGTCTGGCAATTTCACAATATAATTTCTGAGGTTTGAGATGTTGAAATACTCTTCTTAGGCTTATAAGAATCACACACCAGTTCTATTCTCCAATTGGGCAACTATTAATTCTGTATGCGGAAGCTTATATTCTTTTCAACACTTTGGGTTAAACCTTATAATAAGCCCTCCTCACGAAATCAACTTTCAATCCACGCATTATACACTCAAATGTAATGGTCCACATACTCTCCATTAGTCTTCAAGCGCTCGCCCCTTTATCACAAGCACCTCGTATATTTTAAACCTATACACCCGAGCTCTAATTTATCTAAACCCTCGGCATAAACATATATTAGCCCATATTGAACACATCACTTATTTCATTTTGGCGCCAACTTGCATACACAATCCTTATATGTGCACTACGATACAACCACATACATTACAACTTCCATTCACATATTAGGAGCCTTAAATAAGAACCACGCCTTTGGATTTTTTGTTTTTAATCACGGACCCACAACCTTATAAACATACCTTTGCGTTAACTACCGAAAGGATCTGATGGTCCATAACCCATCACGCTCCAAAACCCAGATGAATGCTCATCTACGGATATCACGTGGTTAACATGCGCGAGGTTTAATCCTCCAAATTTACGCGATGTAAATGGTATTAAAAAACCACTCAAATACACGTGTCAATCGCCAGAGTATATCGCGTTTTTTTCACCAATTCTACTTACCACTTATGTGATCGCGTGATACTGCTGGTCTCGGTTTTTAAACCACCTCCATTTTTTATGCTTCTCGATTCCACCTCCGCTCATGGTTCCACTTTCTTCACTACTTTGTTTCATTCTCTCGCCTTTACTCCATTCTACACCATTTGCTCAACATAGCCATTTAACTTGCCATTCCAAGGTTCTGCTCCGGTAAAAACCATCCTCCTCCACACTGATGCTGTACTTGGCCTCCTCCAAATGCCAATTCCGACAGACAAGGACTTGGAAGCATGTCAAAACATCAGAGATAAAAATCACCTGCGTCCTTCATCAGGAAGGGTCAAACCCCATCGATTCGCTGTATTATGGCTTAAGAAAGGAATGGGCATCGATTAGGCAAATCGAACCCAACAACTTTTTACCAGTTCATAGCAATACCAGGAAGGCATTCTCATACGGTCGAAACCTCTCACTTGTATGTATGTAGAATTCTATCAAATTCTCTTTTCACACAGAGACACTATGCCCATCATTCACACCGAGTTACACATGCATAATTCAATCAAAGAATACACAGATCACAGAACTAAGTCCTTCAGTCATACATGGTTCACAGAGATTAAACATTCTCACATAGAAATGAAATCAACTAATGCTCATAAGTTCTAAGTATTTAACTCATGCTCTCACAGAGAACTCAACCAGTCACTACAAGCCTAATCCAATCTGATAATACACATGTATTTCTGAAACAGATTCTTCATATATGAAAATTGAACTTACTTACAAAAACCTCCTGTCTAGGCTAGATCTTTAATCTGATGGCCTCCTGCTCTCCCTACTCTGCCTCTCCGGCTTTCTAGCTCTATGTAGCTCTTTAGGACTGTCCACTAATGCCCTTTGGGCTTACATTTATATAAGAAAAACACTGAATCGACTCAACTCCTATAACAACCCAACAAAACTCTATAAATTCCCAATTTCCTATTTACTGACTATCTCTTCATATGCCCACTAATCATTCAAGGGTAGTTACAATTCCCTCTACATCTTATTAAAATTCACTCAAATATGAAAAATTACATAGGAAATCGAAAACATAAACCCCCATTTGTATATTTATATACAAAGTCTTGTCTTGAGCCTAATGCCCCTGCATCAGGTTTGAAGTCTACTCTTTCTCCAAGTTCTATAACCCTAAATTTGTACTCAATCCATCGCCATCTCAGATCTAGTTCTAGACCAAGAAATAGAACTAGTTCTAGTTCTCCGAGAGTTTGTTTTTACTCTTTACATTATGAATCCGGAGTAGCAGCACTAACCACAAGGTTAGGAACAATGTTATCCAAGAAACCAGGCTCTGCCAAAATAAATTGTGGCTCAAACAGGTAGCATGCATCATTATAATATCATTACAAAAACTTCAGAACATCCAAGGCTACAGAGCCAAATGATGTATCATGAGGGATTAGGAAGTTCCAAACAAAACTGGACTAGATCACTGTGAAAACTGTGAAAACAGATATGGACACAGCCATATTAAAACAAAGAAAACAATATATAGTTCCAGGATGTGATAAGTAGTTAGCATCACCACCCAAAAAGTCACAAAATGCCAGCAAAAAAAAAGAAAAAAGAGTTGTACGAGTGCTTCCCAAAAAGAACAGGAAAATAGTATGTGAGGTTAATGGCCATAAGAGACAGACCCTATTCAGGAAAAATGAACAGCACCAGCTGCCCCTTGCCCATCCAGCCTGTGAAGCTGATAGTGCATGATACCGAAACTACTATTTAGGCCTCTGTTCGACAAGCTGTCAACAACGGTATTTCTTTCTCTGTAAACATGTAGAAAGGTGATTTCCATAAATGAGTTCTTCAGCAACTAAATCCTCTCCATAGTTCCCAACTTACTGCCTCTATACAACATCTTTTTACTAGTGTTTCCAATTGATTTTCAATATAACAATGTGTATTTAGTATTTACTATTAACTAAAACTCTAACAGTTTGTGTTCCCATTAGATATTCCTTCTGAAAGGCACTCAGGAGTTAGCATCATGCGAACATACATAATTTTCAAACACACAATCGAAAAATAAAATAAGTTTCAGTTTGAGCTTAACATACTCAGTTACCTGCAATAGCACCCTTTAAAAGCATATATTATCATAGAAAATTCTCTCTATTTGAATGACTGTGGAACACCTCAGAAAAAACAAAGGGCGCTCCATTAATGGCCACAAACTTCATTTGAAAGGGCACAATCCGTCTAAATAACAGTCATAATTTAAAATAAAATCCCATTAATAAATATGACCGTGAGATGAAAAAACTCAACAAATTTAGTTTGTGGTAAAGAAACCCATTACATTGACTTAAACCCTGGTCGAGAACCAACCATAAATCTCTACAAAATTTAATGATTCAAAATTATACAAACAATACAATGAGGAAAGGGTTATCAGTTTTTTATGAGGAAAGGGTTATCAGTTTTTTATGTAGGGTTTATCAGTTTGACAGAAAGGGTTGATGAGTTCAGGATTCAGAAATGACAAAATAACCAAATGGGATGAAATGCATTCTTAATTTACAACAGAATAACGCAACAGAACTCTACCAGAAATCAACTTAGTTTCCAACAGAACATTGATAAATCATAAGACTGAAGTAATACATTGTACAACCTGAATGCTCCATTCCCCTCCAGATTTCTATATGTAGTACATAACATTCAATCTTGGTTAAAAATATTTAAAAAAAATTCCGCCAAATGTGCTAGTTTTAAGTAAATAGGTGATTTAGCTAATTTGAAAGTTTTGTCCAAGCATCAGTAAATAGGAGATAATATGAGATTTTAATAGATGTTCACCACATAAAAAATACAAAATCCTATAGCTATATCCCTGTCCTGAGGCTGCAATGAAGAGGTCCAAAGTATGGTGGCTTCAGTAGAACCAAGCCTCAATATAGGGTTGCAGTAGGTCCGAGGGTTTAACTGATTCAAGTCTTAATAAAAAGCTACAACACAGAACCAAGCTTTTATGGTATATCTCTGTACTCCAATAATGACAAACATTAAATTCTCTTGAGCATGGTAATAGAACTAAATTTGTTTACAACAGTCCACAAGATATCCATTCATTTCTAGAAATTCTGCAAGAAGAAAATGAAAGTAATGTGTAACAAAGTATTATGAAAAGACTTCAAGAAACCAGAACTTAGCCTAAATATCCTAAAAATGAAGTTGGAAACATCGTCTCTCCAAGGTTGTTAATGTTGCAATCCTTTGTTCAACATTGATACAAATGTCGAAAACAAGTTAAAAGATGAACCAAAGAATAATATTCAAAGGAAAGACTAGGATGTCACCATTTCTACCTGCTATCCTTGAAAAGAAGGAGAGATTTCTTAAATGCTTTTGTGTTTGCAAGGTGGACTTGAAGACCATGTTCATCCCAGAATGAGCTCAAAATGTACTTTGTTTTTGGATTCGTGAAATAGAAGGACAATGTTGTGAAAAAATTGTGAAATGGAGATCCCATAGAGGGCCTCCACCTTTACCACCCATGGATTTTGAAATGAGAAACTCTCATCCATAAATATGAAGTCCAAAGAATGTGAGGTAGTCGACACCCTTGCTTGACTACTATGTTAATGTATATAATAGACCCCAGAGATGATCATTTGAATCTCATATAGGGTCATAATTATAGAGATCGCCAAGCATAGGAGATTTATACCTTCAGCCTCTCAAATAGTAGGTTTCTTCCAACTATCTGAAAGGCTTAACAGGTGTCCATGGATCAAAAATATACTTAATTTTGCTTCCTCAATAGCATTTGGGAGGATTGAAAAATAGTCAAAAGTGCGGTGATTCCATTTGCAATGACTAAACCTTAAACCTGCAATTTCTTCCTCTCTACCCATATGGAGATGAATTTGTCTACTCTTCTGGAAAATAGTTTGAACATGGTGTATCCCAGCATGATAGTCTCGCAATTAATTGATTCAGAGGTCAGGATGTATGCAAGAGGCAGAGGACTTGAGTGAACTACCATACTAAGGAGGAGAGCATGAGTATTGAAACTGGGTATTGCTTCTCCAATGAACACTTGATTACTTACTGTAATGGGTTTTACATATTAAAATTGTATTCATACTAAGAGAAGCCAAAATAATAGAGATTAAATTTTCTAGATCCAAACACCCAATTTCCATAAAATAAAGAGAAAATTTGGTTAAAACAGTTTAGCAAATTGATATTTCAAAAACTAATGTTAGGAAAAAGAATTGTAAGCTACTTGAACCCTAACAAGCACTTTTGAATTGGATGTTCATGGCATGTTGTCTGCCCCATCTTAGTTAGATTAGAATTACACCTTGCAATTTGATAAGAGTTTGTATTGCTTGATGAACAAAATGCAACTTTAATTGCAACAAAAAAAAAAGGCAATCCTCTTGCAGAGTCCATAAAGGTGGTAGTTCTATATGTCCAGGCTTCACTTGAACAAACATGTCTGCCATTACATTTTTAGTATGCTCTGCCAGAAAGAGCTGAGGCAAGGATGAAATGTATGCTCAAGAGTTCAACTTTCAAGGCAAAAACTTGAGAAATTTAAAGAAATTGCACCTAAAATTCTCAGTAACACCTACCTTTATTGGAAATGGCACTTTTGGTACATATAAACAGTAGTAAAAATGAATACATGAGAAATAAAGGAAGAAAAACTGAACTCAATGCCTAGCTTGGACCTGCAAGATGAGAAATAAAGGCACGTTGACAGGCCATCTCATATAGACCTGTCAGGACAATGCAATTTTATGGCAAATAGCAGCGCATTGATCATGGGTTCAAATCAAATTAACTGACTCAGAATAGCTGCCCTCTATCCAGATGTGTCGAGGAAGAAGAGGGGATTACACAAGGATTTCCTTTCAAAATAAAAAGCCATTGCTACTGTAACTGTACAGTACCACAATAAACACTTTGCAGAAATTAAACATGTGCTAATATATAATTCTAAACTCGAACACATATGCATGAAAGAAAATATGAAGTTGTGTCAGATTGCATGAGTGAACGTCATAGAGTTTCGAAGATTCAAATGGACGACCCTCGCATAAATCTAGCACACCTCAGGATGAATCCCTAACATTCTCGCTGTAAGAGGAGGGTCCTGAAGCGGAACGTAGAGTCTTGAAGGGTACACTGTGGGACAAGCTACGTTGTAGAGGCTAGAGTGAAGTAATCATACCTGCGCTAAACTCAAAGACATGAGTCACCAAGAAGTGCAACATGCTAATGGAGTTGTCCCTAAAGCAGAAATGAATGGTGATCCTACACAAGATGCCAGCAAGATCTACAGGATCTGATTTTTAGCATTTTAGAACACGATCTGATTTTTAACGTTTTAGATAGTTGCATTATATAGTGTAGCTAAGACATTACAAGTATCAAATTTCTGTGTGATTATAGACTGCATGATTAATTATATTATCTGGTTGCTCAAACTCGGTTAAGATTGAAACTTTGGGACTAAAATGAATAAAATGTTTCAGGACCAGAAATTAGCCTTATAAATAATTTAGATTCTGCTAGAGATATATTTTTCCCAAGAAAAAAAGATATTGTAAATATGGTTGTAGAGGGCTTGGTTAGTTTATATGATCAATTTTACTGTATGCATCAGTAGCAAGGCCCAAGAGGCAGAGTAGGAGGCTGCCATAGCCCCAATGTCATTGAAATTTCAAGACTAGGTAAGGTCCCGAATTGTTGCGCAATAGAAAAACATCTCTAACCATTCCATTCTACTCACCATGGACTATCATGGCTAGGAGGAGAAGTCCAAGTCTAAACCTTATTCCTTGGGGAAAAGTAGGTCCATGTTATTTCTGCTCATTTTCATTTACAAATATAAATGCGCTACTGTCCTGTAGCAAGGAAATTAGAGGTACTTACAAGCCACAATAAGGCCACAACTGTCTCCAACAAGAACACATAAAGAAGAAGGCTTACATGTGGGAGGAAGTGTGGATTTGAGCAGGGATAGGTGCGCTAACTAGGGCCGAGTTCTTCAAAAAATAAAAATCACATTTTAAGGAATTGGAAGAGAAGTTTTTGGAGAACAGATGTAGGATTGGGTTTGAGTCTTGTGATAGCATTAAGTGCTTGATGGTGTGAGGGTCACCTTTGTCTAAAAGACCAAAAAGGGAGGTTGATACAACAATATTTAGAGGGATTGTTTGGAGGGTCGTTAGGCATAGTGTAGGTCTGTTCCTTAGCAAGTAGCTCCTGGAATTGAATGTGCAGTAGGGTGTCTCCATAAGTAAGGGAAACATTCATATTGCTGGTTGGTCCATAATTGCGGTAGGGATATTTGAGGAGAAACCTCACCCTAGGGTAGTGTTTTCTTCCTTTAAGTGGACAAAAAATAGAAGTAGCCTATGGGAGAAGTTGATACAATGATGAAGCAATGGAATAAGGGCTAGAAAAGTGCCCTAACTGGTCTTCTAGAAGCGCATAATTCAAGGGAAATAGGGAAAAAACAGAGAGTTGCAGATTGGCTCTTGGATGATGGCTTGAAGGGTGTCCTAGGAGATGATTCCATAGAAATGGGAAAATCCCCATCTATTGCAAAAGGGATTTCCCGTCCTGAAGAAAAAAATTATAATAGAAAAATCATGAAAAGAAAAGGCTCAAATCTCTCTTCCAGACTGGTGACATGGCACAAGGCCACATGGACCACTATGATTGGTTGACATAACACATTAGAAGCATGATGTTAGCATCTAAAATATCTAGGACATGTGGCACTCCATGATAAAGACACATGGTGTGTGGATTTGATTTTTTCAGGTGGTCAAGTGGGCCGAAAATAGGTGAAATGTGGCACCACTCAGAGATTGAAATGTGCCAATTGGTACAAGTGGTATAAAATTGGCATGCTCAAACAACGAGGTGATGCAAGAATGAAATGAGGGAGAAAATATCAGAAAAGCCCCAAATTTGGAGAACTAAAGCTCATCACCAACCTCAGATTGACAACTTTACATGATGTAACCTATGAAATTTTAAATGGAGAAATCATAGTAACAATAAAGTAACCTATGTAACAATAAAGTCAGATTCATCCTGGGAGTGGTAAATGGAGAAATCATAGTGAACAACAGGAAACATGCAGAGTTGCTTACAATCAAATAGATGAAAAAACACATACAAAAAACCTAGATAATAATCATGAACAAGCTTAATATTGAATTATGAGCTGTAAAGGAACTTACAAAATGTGACATTACGAACCTGGTCAAGCGCACAAGCAAAAATATCCTAGACATGACCCTGGTTGACAAGTTGTATTGCTCATGATGCAAGAGGATTTGTACCTGCACTGCCAAGTCAATCAAAATCCATCATTATCTATACAATAATTACAAGTAATTGATGTAGTATTTTTTACTCTAAGATGCATTCTTATGATAATGTTAGAACATATGTTGAAAATGTCAAAACATACCTGAATAAGCTCCTCTTCGTTTCAAGAACAATTTATTGGAGTCGCATGAACTTGGAACAAGCCTCCCACGACCTGAAAGAGTAGCAACTAAGTCAACAATGACTTTTTTGTTGCTACATTGGATTGAGGGAGGTTTTCTCCAAGATTAAATCGCTCCAATAAATTATTCTCTACTAAACAGGGCCAAACACATGAAGGTGGAAGCTCTTATGGCCCCTCCCCCCCCCTCACATCACTCTCAATTCCCCAATACCTAATCTATATTTCATTTTTTACTTTCATGAGCATAAAAAAAAAATTCAATAACTAATTAAAAAACAATGCAACAAAAAGTACGCAAGGAAACATTGAAATTAGTGCTTGACATAAAAATAGTATGATAAATGAGTTTTTTATATAACGCAAAAAATGTTCCAAGTATGGTAACGCTTGTCTTATAATAATACAATATTTTACATTATCAAATTTTCTTTTTATTCTTCCTATTTCTAAAGCTCCTAATTACATCATCAATATCATCGTGCTCTGCTCCTATTTCGTGCCTTTCCCACACTGCTGACCTAGTTGCGTAGTCCGATGTCTGGTCTCATTTAGTGATGGGGCATCACCTAAAAAAACAGATAATATTAAATTTTAATTGTCAGTTTTTAAATATCATTGAACTAGTTCGGTAATTTTAATAAAAAATATTGCAGTGAGATTATTTACCTGGTGCACTAGTTGTCGCCGTTGGGACTATTTCCCTATCTTCCTCTCTGGTGGTAAGATTCTCAAGGGAAACATTCTCTGTCATTTAAACAAAAAATTTTATAAGGACAACCATAAAGGTATAATTAGAAAAAATTATAAGTGGAAATTAATTACCGTCATGGCCCTCACTGATAGTAGCATTGTCAGCCTGGTCCCCACTATAATGATCAGGTTGCACGTGAGGAACATCTACATCTGGCTCTACAACTGGGTTATTTGCCTCATCGGCAGTGTTGCTCCCCTGATTTAAACAAAGTTGTTAGACATTAAATTTATGGATGAAAACAAACATATTGAAAGTTTAACATTTTACCTTATCAGGCATTCTGGATCTTGGGACCTACCCCAAGCTTCTGCGATGTTCAACTATGGCTTGATAGCCAAAATGGAAAGCGATATTTTTATCTTCCTCTATATTTAGTGTTTCGAAGTCATCACCCTACATTACATATGATTGTGTATTTTTAATGTTATTTGATAGGATTACAAAAATTTTGGAAGGCGATACAATTAATTAGAAGATGTTTAGCTACTTACAATTATTGTGGCTAATTTCAAGTAGCCGCCCTGGCCTAGCTTGTGATGGCCCTTTTTTTCAATCCTAGCTTTGGTTGCCTTCGAGGTGTCAGGCAACCTATCATGAAAATATTGAAGTCAGATATGACGTAGCACACTTGTATTTTAGACATAGAGAAAATTAAAGCTATTGAATTAAAGTTGTAATTTACCTTGTGGGTGCAGTTGGCATTTTTCCTTCTTTCTTTGCCCTTTTCTCTTTTCCGTCATGGATGAGAGCTCTCCACTCACTCTCTGGAATTGTGAGAGGACGCTCGTATCTAGGGTTAAATTTCAATTTTGTCCTATAGGTGTCCCTGGTATATTTCAAATATTTTCCAGCTGCCCGAGCCATCGCTGTTCTATAAAATGTGCCCACCCCAAAAAGGGCTTGTAGATAATCTAGAAGTTCTTTTTTTAGGTTGGAATCCTGGGAATTCTACCTTGTGCATATGGTTGGGCCAAAAATTACCAACACATGGCTCTCCAAAAACCTGTAAAACTCATTGTTTCCTACACAGAAAAAATATATTATCATTAATTTAAAAATAAAAATCATGATAAAATATGTTTTAGATAGACTACATGAAATAGTTAAAATATTAAAACTTATCTGGGAGTTGTACGTGCTTTATAGGGACACCTTCATCGTTCACCAATAACATGCCATTAATGGTCCCCGTGGAGCTGACACATGTAGCTCTAGGAAACAAAATAATGTAGTTGGCCATATCAGCCTCATCACTGCCAACACGTTCAGCGGTTGGCTAGGTGTCTGCTTGGGCAGGGTGTGTTTCTTGGCTGGCACCTAAAGGAGTAGAAGGTGTATGAGAGGGTTGCTGGGAAATATCTTTCCCTTGCGTCCCACTACCACCAACACCGAGTTCAGAAAGTGTCAGATAACGCTAAATACAAAAGAAATTTTTGTTAGTTTAGTCAATGTAAAAATTAAAAATCAAACTATCACAATTCATCTCATGCAGAACAAAAAAAATATCCTTTTGATTTTTTATTATTACCTGATATGTTGCTAGCTGGGTCATAAGTTGTTTTATCCTCTCTTCTATTTTAGGTGTTTGAGGCGCGTCTAACAAAGTATCGAATTCCAACCTTGCTTTTCGCGCCTTTTTTCGCAGCAAGAGCAATGGAGATAGGGATGAAGAAATCTCTTCCTCATATAGGGAATCATCAGGCGTACCATGGCTAGGTATCTTCATATTTGAACAAAATTAATATTATTTCAATTGTGTAAATAACTAAAATACTTGAAGATAGAGCAATGCTGGCACTTTACATGTTCTTCCGCTGGCCTCTTTCTGTGATCATCTTGTCTCGGGGTTGTTCCTGTACTGCCCTGATTAGTCTGCCACATTGCAATAAAATTATAAATGTAAAAACTTGAAAACAATATCTAACTTGAAAACACAAAATGAAAACTAAAATAATTTCTAATAAGACACCGAAAGACAGATTTAGAGTTTCAAATATGCCTTGCATTGAATTCAGTCCTGGAAACATGTCATTGTACATTAAGGCACCCAAACAAGAGACGAGTTGACAATGAGACTAAACTGGGTATTTGTAGTGAAATTTTAAAATCTCAAAAGGTATATTAATTATCGAAACAAATCAGATTCATAATTTCAGTATTATTGAGTCTGTTGTGTATAAATCACAAAAAAATTGAACAAAACACTAGAAAAGCAACAACATAATCACATTCTGCTATAGCAGTGATCTGACCTCTAAAGTAAACTTTCTACTAGTTTAATCAGTACCATACAAACAGTGGAAATGAACACAAGATACAACCACAGATGTGTAGTTATCCGCAAAACCATCCACCCGCCAACCTCCTCTAGTAACCTACACTAGAAACAGATGTATGGGGTATTTTTATAAGGGGTTCCTCAAAAACATCCGCTAGAGGTTCTTTTCCTTGTAGTGATTCTAGCCTATCACATCCAACCAATTTAAATTAATTGAAACTTTGAAATTCATATAATATACTCTCCATTTTCACAACACAAGCATTTTGACAAAATCCTTTTCAAATTTGACATGTTGACCATGTCATGGGTAGACTTTCCATTTTTTCATCTCAATAGGATGTGTCAGACCTTGAAGGTCATGGTCTAGGTGTCTGCTCTTGCACGATTTCACGAAGTAGCTATTTGCATGAATGCAATGTGTTATGCATGAACCAGAGGTGCGTTGGATATATAGTGGGTGGGCTAGATTTCCTTGGGCATGCAAAAGTGCCAAGGGGATTCACACCAAAATGTATCAAGCATGTTATGCATGATTGGAAAGCTAAATTTTGGTGCAAGAAAGTTTAAGTGGATTTTTGGATAGTGACTTAACATGCCATGATGATGGTAAATGGTGTCAGAGGTAAGCGTGTGACCAAGGAGTTAGCATAACATAAGATGACATGACATAGTTTGGTGCAATGTGTGTTGAGACGACACATGGGTTAGCTTGATAATTTAAGTGGGTAAAACAAGTTGGCATGCATGTTATCTTGATAATTTAAGTGGGTGAAATGAATCAGCACATGGGTTGACAAGGCAAGTTATCTAGACCAGTGCATGATGGGAATGGGCAAGCTCATTTTATGTGGAACAATGTGATGGACCAAGGAGTGACATGATTGCATATAGGTACTTGTTGTGAGAGACAAAATGAGAGACAAGGATGATGAAGACCAAAATGTAAGGCATAACACATGTACAAGATAACAAGTGTGAACTCGTGTAAAGTGAATTCAAGTAGAACAATAGACCTTAGTGAAAGAAGTTTCAGCAGGTTTTGGAAAGTTGAGATCGTAGTTCAATTTGGGTTTAGTGCTATTGGACATATAATTCTTCATTTTTTTGTCATTTTAATCATTTCTAAATAATAGGAGAAATATGAATAGATAGGTCAACATGAAAGGTCAATTAACCTCTTGAAATATGAAATCAAGAGTCATATTACCATATTAAATATGGATTCATGTTAATGGAATATGATCCAAGTTTGGAGTTACACCTTTATATGACATGATATCAAATCTTTGGTGGTTCTAATAACTCCATTATTCTCGCTAAGACCTGCCTCTCTTCTTGTTTAACATTATTTTCCCATTAGACCTATCTTAATACGTTTTTTGTTCTCCTATGTTGTAACTCCATGTAGAGATAATTATTTGGTATCTATTAATTACCTTTTCTCAGGGCTTCTTTAGTGTGCAATGATGCCTAAGGTTCACACAACATTTGAGCTTCAAGAAATAAATGAGATAGAGGTTTGAGCTTGATGTAGTAAAGAATCCTCTTGGAACACCTAGTGGATGTCAACCTCTATATAAATTTTGATACATTAGAGCCACAACATAAAACACATGCAGATTGGGAAGGAGGAAAAACCAAGAACTTATATGAAGAAAACTTTGTATATGACCCTATATTAATCAACCATCATTCTCATGTGCTTCATTTCAGATACAACTAGTCCCTTATATGACTATAGGTGATTAAAACTTTGTATTTAACTCTGTATTTGGATGAATGATGTAGTTGTTTGGATCTTGGAAAAACCGTGCCTCTTAGAATATGTTGTTGTAGAAAAATTGAGAGTTAAATCAAATGATTTGTGTTGACTGCTTCACAACAATATCAATCGATCAACGAACTTTTTATTAACATAGATGTCATGATCTATAATTAGGTGGAGGAGGAAGTGTAGAAATGAGAGTGTAAATGGCCATGAATAAATGTTAGTGATCCTCAATTTGGATATGGAAAACTTTGTTGTGGTATTCAAGAAAGCAGTGAATGATTGGGAGACTGCTATTAAAGAAATTGTAAAATATACAAGTGTTATAAAGTGGCAAGGTTGCCCTGCCCAGGATACTCTGGAAAAATACAAAGGTGATCGAAGCTAAAAAATAGTGTGTGTGGGGCTAAGCGCTACATCACCTGACTAGCTTGTTCAGGGCTTCTCCTCCATAGGTCGAATATAACAAGGCTCATTGATTTCCCTTCATTCCATGTTTTCAACTAGAGTCAAGAACTAAACTCTTGAAACCTTGAAACCCTCCTCTTTTCTTAATTTGAATAACTCTTGCTTCAGGAAAAGGGTCCAACTATCCTAGAACTTGGCATTAAAGACTTGTATGGTAACTTCGTTGGTTGTAATTGAATCAGCTGATTCAATAGAAAATGGATAGGAATGGGCTGACTACTGTTTGTAAGTCGATATGACAGCTACAGTCATTGTTTGTGGGTTTTTTGTAGCATTTTCTTGTCAAAGGGATCCAGTTTTTTTGTTTGATAGCTTCCTTCTGGTCACTCTAACCCAGGAAGTGGACATCCAAACCAATAATTGCAAAAATGCCAATGAGAATGAATGCAACAACAAGAATATCTGTGCATTGAGTGTTGTTAGCATGCTGACTGAGGGAAGTACAAAGAATAGCGCACTTAGATGCAGACAGTCACATAAATCTCTTTCAGGGAAATCTGCTTCTGCCAAGAAATCCAAAAAAGGGAGAATTAAAGGAATGGTCCAACTTCTGAGAAATATAATCTCTGGTGAAGATTACATGGACATTGCTATTGTCCTTAATAAGACTATTAGATATGTTAAATCTCTCCAGGTAAAAGTGAACATATTGGAGGCTAATTAGTAGGAAAAGGTGAACTGGGTTTGACCCCAGTGTGACTAGGTGTCTCTTGCAGAACTCCCAAGATATAATGAGAAAGTGGATGCTGCCTAAAAAGCACGAAGATGGCTTCACCAACTTAAAATAAAAATAGAAATTATCTCGCATACTTGTCTACATTCAATGATAGTTGTAGCCAGATTTTGATCTGATCCTAGTTTTAAGGCACTAAATATTGGTGTGATGTGGTTTGGTTTCATATATATATTGAACTTACAAATTTTAGGGTTTTTAGTCATAGAAACCCAGCTTTTTAATGTATATTGCACCCGTCCTTACTGAAGCTCTGGTGATATTGTATTGAGTGTGTATGGAATATATGATATTTGTCGAAGCATGTCTTTCTTGGTCTTCTTTTCCGATGGATCTATCAAAGTTGGATGATGACTGCATGTGCTTAATATTATTTGAAGGAAAATGGTAGGAAAAGGTGATCAATTTTTCTTCTTGTAAAGACCAAATTGTGATGATGGAAATCAACTGCCAAATTTTATGGAAAGCATGCTGGAGACTGAGGTTTGGGGAATTCGTTATGTCTTACATTGAATTTTATTTAAAACAAAACTAAATATACAGGCATGGCCTATTCAAGGAAAACGAGCAACCCAATTTATTGCTCTGTTTCAAATCTTGGGCATTCTAAATGGTAAAATCACTTTTCAAAATCTGGCAAAATTCTGTTTGGCCATACCATTTTGCCTGCTAATGGAGGAAGGGCCTGCTTTTTGGAGTTTCTTGCATGACGGGCGGTTCTTTGCAGCAAAGGCCTATTTTCTGGAGTTTCTTGCACGACAGGCGGTTCTTTGTAGTAGGAGGCGTATATCCAGTAGGGTTTGAGTCGATTATAAAAGGAAAAGAGCTGTAGTACTGACTACATGCACAGGTAGCTATAGTGATTAATGTAAAATTTTGAAAGGCCTGCGATGATTAATCCGAAACCTTTGTAATTCGTTTGAAATTCCTATTAAAACCATAGTTTATGGCGGTAATACTCCACCATATAAATAGGTATTAAAACCTTTCAAATGCCAACTTAGGTTTGATTTAAAAATGGCATATAATTCGTTTAGTTCCCTTAAACATGGAATTAAGGTTTTTAATAAAAGCTTTTAGTTCCCTTATTAATATCACCCCATAAGCTTCCTTATACTCTTTTGTGTGTTTAATCAAACCTTTTAACTTTAAGAACTTATAATGGCTAGAGGTTTCTATTAGGTGAAGGAGATCTAAATTTTGGAAAACATCACTATGTGGTATTTACGAGGTGGGGTAGGGTTCTTGGGAAAATAACAAAAGGGAAAATCTTGGTACTAGAAATAGGATTAGAAGGATTAAAGTTAAAGATATGAAGATGAAATAACATATTTTAATGATAATTTTCATGTAATATGTACACATGGATCAAATACTACATTAATGCTACCTGTGAAAAATTGATATATGAGACATATATCTAAAAATTTTATGAGTCAATGAATAAATAGGCATTGGACATCGGTGTTGGGTTATACTTCATTCTTCCACTTATTAGCAAAGGGATAGACATTGTTTAATTACTTTCATGTCTGGTAAGAATGTGGAAGTCATCCAAAAATAGAATTGGTTCTCGAGCAATACATACATGTCATTAAAATAATGGTGACCCTATTATGACCCTCTCAAGGAAAAAGAGATTGTATAAGCTATTCAGGTAAAGCTCCTATCACTTCTTGTTGAATTTGTAAGGGGAGATCTTTCATACTTATTGGGGACACTCTAGAGAAGTTCTTTAAAATGAATGAAAGAACAAAATCTTAGACCACCAAAATTGTAGCTAAGTTGTGTAGAGATGGAACTAACCAAGTTTTAGATTATTATGATATTCCCTTTAGGTGAATAAATAGATGTATTCATGGCCATGTTAAAATTGTTGGCCCATTGGGACACCCACGAATATTTTTGGGTGAAAAGGAAAGGAGACAATGAATGATCCTCTAGAGATATGGGAACACTAGATTAAAATATTTTTTGAGCCTATGCTAGGAGTTGAGAAGAAAATATACCCTACCATTACCATAAATTCATTGCAAGGAAAGAGAGCCAATGGGCATGTGAAAATTATAGAGTAGAAAAGGGGAGTCCTTGAAAATGATGTTTGGGCATAAATGTAAATTTATGTGGAAAGATTATCAACTTGTATAGGAGATTCCTAGGAGATTCATATTGGAGCTGTTCCGGTTGTATACCATAAAACTAATGACAATAGTCGAGTCTCCAATGATCATTGTTGTGCGTATGCCAAGTTTTTGAAGCTGGATGAGACCTTGATAAAGAGCGAGAGCTTCGGCCCTGTTATTGGATAGATTGCCTAATCCCCATTCATAGGAAGTTATGATGTCTCCATTAGCGTTACAGATGATTCATCTAGCCCTGGCCATTCCAGGATTAGATTTAGAGGCACCATCAAAAAGAGATAATGGGTGTTGCAGTTTCTGAGCCAGAGAGAAAACTCCTCATCTTTCATTCTAATTTTCTAACTGTAGCTAGAATTGTTGCTGTTTTTATTGTCACTCCTGCTATGGGCATTGTTGTTTTTGTCCAGTAAATACCCTATGAAGTTCCTTTCCTCAACATAGAGTTCGGTTGTGTCAAGTTTCCCTTGAATTTTAGTGGAAATTGCTTCCAATGTGAGACTCCATGCCTTATTGTATAACTTCCTAATGTTGGTTTCTTTGTCCTTGAAGACCATGCGATTTCAAGGTTAAGGGGTTAAGGGGTTTAGGGGTAACCGGCCACTAGAAAATTAAGGGGTTAAGGGGTTAGATGTTTGGGGTTTAGGGGGTTAAATGGGTTAGGTTTTTAGAGTTTTAGGGGGTTAGTGGATTTAGCAGTTAAGGATTTTAGGGGTTAGGGGTCGTTACGGGTTAATGGGGCTAGGGTTTAGGGGGTTAAATGGGTTAGGGTTTTAGGGGTTTAGGGGGTTAAATATTGGGTTAGGGTTTTAAGGGTTTAGGAGGTTAAATGGGTTGGGGGTTGGGAATGAGTGTTTAAGGGGTTAGGGGTTAAGGGTTAAAGGTTTAGGGTTTAGGGGTTTAAATGGGTTGGGGTTTGGGAATTAATGTTTAAGGGGTTAGGGGTTAAGGGTTAAAGCTCGTTTAGGGTTTAGGGGTTAAATGGGTTAGGCATGCATTTAGAGGTTTAGGGGCTTGGGGGATTAAGAAATTAAGGATTTTAGCTAGGGGTTAGGGTTAAGGGGTTAAGGGGTTAGAGGTTTAGGGTTTAGGGGTTTAAATGGGTTATAGGGGTTTAGAGGTTTAGGGGGTTAGGGGATTTAGTAGTTAAGGATTTTTGGGGTTAAGGGTTAGGGTAGGGGGTTAAATGGGTTAGGGTTTTAGGGGGTTAAATGGGTTAGGCCGGTTGGGAAATAGGGTTTAAGGGGTTAGGGGTTAAGGGTTTAGAGGTTTAGGGTTTAGGGGTTTAGGGGGTTAAATGGGTTAGGGGTTAAGGGTTTAAGGGTTAGTGGTTAAGGGTTTAGAGGTTTAGGGTTTAGGGGTTAAATGGGTTAGGGGTTTAGAGGTTTATGGTTTAGGGGGTTAAATGGGTTAGGGGTTTAGGGGATTTAGAAATTAAGGATTTTAGGGGTTAGAAGTTAGGGGCTAATGGGGTTAGGTTTTAGGGGGTTAGATGGGTTAGGGGTCGGGAATACGGGCGCCCTCGAACAAAACGACCCGAACCAAACTCGCCCGGTTGGGCAACCACGCACGGCACGACGCGACGCGCCCGATCGAACAATGCCACAAGGGAGCAAACGAAAAATGGGCCGCCCGAACGTGCACACATCACTCGGGCAGTAATAACTTAGCAAAACTGATACGGGTGCCCTCGAACGAAACGACCCGACCCAACCCGAACGTGCCCGGTCAGATGAACTCACACGGCGTGACATGACATGCTCGAACGGACGATGCCACAAGGGAGCAAACAGAAAACAGGCCACCCGAACGTGCACAAGGCACCCGGGCAGTCACAACTTAGAAAAACTGATACGGGCACCCTCGAACGAAACGACCTGACCTGAACGCGCCCGGTCGGGCGACCTCACACGGTGCACCCAACCAAACGATGCCACAAGGGAGAAAACGACAAACGGGCTGCCCGAACGTGCACAAGGCACCCAGGCAATCACAACTTAGCAAAATTGATATGGGCACCCTGGAACGAAACGACCTGACCTGAATGTGCCCGGTTGGGCGACCTCACATGGCATGCCCGACCGAATTATGATGCCACAAGGGAGCAAATAGCAAACGGGCTGCCCGAACGTTTAAAAGGCACTCAAGTGGTCACAACTTAGAAAAACTGATACGACCACCCTCAAATGAAACGACCTGACTAGAACGCGCCTGGTCGGGCGACCTCGCACGACGCGACACGACGCACCTGACCGAACGAATATGCCACAAGGGAGAAAATAGTAAACGGGCCACCTGAACATGCACAAGGCACCTGGGCGGTCACAACTTAGTAAAAATGATACGGGCACCTTCGAACAAAATGGCCCAAAGAGAATGCACCCAGTCGGGCGACCTTGCATGGCGCGACACGATGCGCCCGATTGAATGATGCCACAAGGGAGAAAATGGCAAAAGGGCTGCCCAAACGTGCACACACCACTCGGGCGGTCACAACTTAGCAAAACTTATATGCGCGCCCTTGAACGAAACGGCCTGACCCGACCTGAACGTGCCCGGTCGGGCAACCTCACACAGTGCGCTCGACTCGAACGCACCCGGTTGGGCGACCTCACACGGCGCAACACACTATGCCCGAATGAATGATGCCACAATGGAGAAAATGGAAAACGGGCCACCCGAACGTGCACAAGGCACCTGAGCAGTCACAACTTAGCAAAACTGATACGAGTGCCCTCCAACGAAATGGCCTGACCCGAACGCCCCCGGTCGGGCGACCTCGCGCAACGTGACAAGGTGCACCCGACTGAACGATGTCACAAGGGAGAAAATGGAAAACGGGCCATCTGAAGGTGCACAAGACACCTGGGCAGTCACAACTTAGCAAAACTGATACGGGTGCCCTTGAACGAAATAGCTCGACCCGAATGCGCCCAGTCGGGCGACCTTAGACGGCGTGATCACGACACGCTCGACCGAACGATACCACAAGGGAGAAAATGGAAAATGGGTCACCCGAATGTGCACAAGGCACCCAGGTGGTCACAACTTAGTAAAACTGATATGGGTGCCCTCGAACGAAACGGCCCGACCTGAATGCGCCCGGTCGGGCAACCTCACATGGTGCGCCCGATCGAACGATTCCACAAGGGAGAAAATAGAAAACATGCCGCCCGAACGTTCACAAGGCACCCGGGTGGTCACAACTTAGAAAAACTGATACGGGTGCCCTAGAACAAAACAAATCGACCCGACCGTGCCTGGTCGGGTGACCTCGCACGACACGACACGATGCGCCTGACCGAACATTTATGCCACAAGGGAGAAAACAGCAAACGGGCCGCCCAAATGTGCACAAGGCACCTGGGCGATCACAACTTAGCAAAACTGATACAGGCGCGCTCGAACAAATCAGCCCGAACTGAAAACGCCCGATTGGGCGACCTTGCATGGCGTGCCTGACCAAATGATGCCACAAGGGAGAAAATGACAAACGGGTAGCCTGAATGTGCACACAACACTCGGGCGGTCACAACTTAGCAAAACTGATACGGGTGCCCTCGAACAAAACGACTCGACCGGACCCGAACGCGCCTGGTCGGGCGACCTCACACGGCGCGCCCGACCCAAACGCACCTGGTCGGACGACCTCACACGGTGCGCCTGAACGAAAGATGCCATAAGGGATCGAGCAAATGGAAAACAGGCCACCAGAAATGCATAAGGCACTCAGGCAGTCACAACTTAGAAAACCTGATACAGGTGCCCTCGAAGGAAACGACTCGACCAGAACGCGCTTGGTCGAGCGACCTCACACGGCGCGCCCGATTGAACGATGCCACAAGGTAGCAAATGGAAAATGGGCCACCCGAACGTGCACAAGGCACCCAGGCAGTCACAACTTAGAAAAACTGATACGAGCGCCCTCGAATGAAACGACCCGACCGGAATGCGCTCAGTTGGGCGACCTCACACGACGCGACACGACACAACTGAACGAACGATGCCATAAGGGAGAAAATGGAAAACGGGCCACCCGAATGTGCACAAGGCACCCAGGTGGTCACAACTTAGCAAAACTGATACGGGCGCCCTCGAACGAAATGACCCGACCTGAACGCGCCCGGTCGGGCGACCTCACACGGTGCGCTCGACCGAATGATGCCACAAGGGAGCAAACGAAAAATGGGCCACCTGAACGTGCACAAGGCACTCGGGTGGTCACAACTTAGCAAAAATGATATGGGCGCCCTCGAACAAAACGACCCGACCCGAACGCACCCTATTGGGCGACCTCACATGGCGCGACATGACGCGCCCGAACGAACGATGCCACAAGGGAGAAAATGGAAAATGGGCCACCTGAACGTGCACAAGCTGGCACCCGGGCGGTCACAACTTAGAAAAACTGATACGGGCGCCCTGAACCGAAATGACTCGACCTGAATGCACCCGATCAGGTGACCTCGCACTGCGCGCCCGACCGAACGATGCAACAGGGGAGAAAATAGAAAACGAGCTGCCTGAAGGTGCATAAGACACCCGAGCGGTCACAACTTAGCAAAAATGATATGGGCGCTCTCGAATGAAACAACCTGACCCAAACGCGCCCGGTAGGGCGACCTCACACGGCACACTCGACCAAACGATGCCACAAGGGACAAAACAACAAACGGGCCACCCGGTGCACAAGGCACTCGGGCAGTCACAACTTAGCAAAACTAATATGGGTGCCCTCAAACGAAACAAACCGACCCGAATGCGCCCGGTCGGGTGACCTCACACGACGCGACATGGCGCGCCCGACCGAACGATGCCACAAGGGAGAAAATGACAAACGGGTCACCCGAACCTGCACAAGGCACCTGGGTAGTCACAACTTAGCAAAAATGATACAGTTGCCCTCAAACGAAACGACCCGACCTAAAAGCGCCCGGTCGAGCGACCTCACACGGTGCGACACGACGCACCCGACCGAATGATGCCACAAGGGAGAAAATGGAAAACGGGCCACCCAAACATGCACAAGGCACCCCGGTGGTCACAACTTAGCAAAACTGATACGAGCGCCCTCGAACGAAACGACCCGACCCAACCTGAATGCTCCCGGTCAGGGGACCTCACATGGGATGATACGATGCGCCTGAATGAACGATTCCACAAGAGAGCAAATGAGAAACGGGCCACTCAAACGTGCACAAGGCACCCAGGCAGTCACAACTTAGAAAAATTGATACGGGCGCCCTCGAACGAAACAACCCAACCTGAACGCGCCTGGTCGGGCGACTTGACATGGCGCGACACGATGCGCATGACCGAACGATGCCACAAGGGAGAAAACGGAAAGAGGGCCGCTCGAATGTGCACAAGGCACCCGGGCGGTCACATCTTAGTAAAACTGATACGGGCGCCCTCGAACGAAACGACCCGACTCGACTCGAACGCGCCCGGTCGGGCGACCTCACACGGCGCTCCTGACCGAACGATGCCAAAAGGGGGAAAACGGCAAACGGGCCGCCTGAACATGCACAAGGGACCCGGGCGGTCACAACTTAGTAAAACTAATATAGGCGCCCTCGAACGAAACGTCCCGACCCAAACACTTCCCTATAACAAGTATTTAGTGTGGAACCTTGTCTCGAAAAATCCAACAACCACATTAAATCTTATTGTGTAACCCAAAGCATCTATTTACTGGGCTCGGGAAAGAACCCTAGATTACACCTTTCACAAAACTTTGAAAACCAATAATGCATAGTAATCCAAAATTATCCATAAAAAGATCATCAATGCTTCCGCATTGTGCCACTAACAATTCATGTGCAATCATTAAAATATAAACTATAGGTTTTAAAAAATCCACTATCAATGAAGCTCGACTATAGTGAACCTGCTCATTGTCAACCTCATAATCAAGCTTTTTCCAATCGATAAAAATAGGATAACATGCAAATTGAGTTAATGAACTATCCATAATCTAGAACAATCTATTGTTTCATATGTAGGATGCAAGAGTTTTATTTGAAATCATTATACATTGGTGCCTGTCCCTAATGAGTAGCAACAAAGTTATCTTCTTCCCCTTTAATTTTCATCCATAGAGATGCAAGAGAAAACCTATACAAAATATGGATGCATACCTTCGTTTTTAGCTTGCAAGAGAAAACCTATACAAACTATGGATGCATACCTTTGTTTTTAGCTTGGACGCATCTTCTGTCCACACAACATTCGACTTCACCATGCCAATTTTCAATACACAAACACTTAGAATGTTGCACCACTTTTACACTTAATCATTAACACTCACTACTTTCATACAAACGTCGCAAGAGCGACACATAACCCAAACTGTCACAAGAGCGACACTTTTACTCGAACTGTCGCAATAGAGACGCTTTCCTCAAACGTCGCAATAGCGACACTTAGCTCTACTCCATCGCAATTCCGACACCTTTGCTTGAATTGTCGCAATTCTAACACTTTTACCCGAACTGTCGCAATAGCGACGCTTCCCTCAAACGTCGCAATAGCGACACTTAGCTCTCCTTCGTCGCAATTTCGAGACTCTTGCCCGAATTGTTGCAATTCCGACGCTTTGCTACAAATGTCGGAAGACCGACACTAACTTCTAAGTGTCGCAATACCGACACTTGTCTCCGAACGTCGGTATAGCGACAGTTGTGGGCGAGATTTGAAAAATTGATAAAATTTGGGGAAATTTCCGACATTTGGTCAAAAGTGTCGGAACCAAAGTGTGGGAATTTCCACCGAATGTACTAGTGAAACTTTTTTTCTGGGCTACTCCAATTAATAGGATTTCTACATTGACGCCCATACAAGGCTTCAAATGGACTCATTTTGAGTGACTCCTAATAGCCGTTGTTGTATGCGAACTCCACTACGTGTAAATATTCTTCCCACCTAGTTGGTTGTTGCATTACATACATACGTAACATGTCCTCCAAAATTTGGTTCACTCGCACTGTCTGACTGTCTGTTTGCGGATGATATGCAATGTTGAAATTAATTTGAGTTCCCAACCCTATGAACAGTGTTTTCCAGAATGTTGATGTGAATTTTACATCCCTGTCTGAAATGACAGTTTTTGGAATACCATGCAGTCTAAAGATCTCTCGCATGAATATATCTGCTATCTTCACAGTCTTGTAAGTGGAATGCACTAGTATAAAGTGTGCTAATTTTCTCAACCGATCCACCACTACCATAATTGAGTCATTATGTTTCTTAGATCTTGGTAGTCCGGTGATAAAATCTAACGATATCACCTGTCACTTCCATTCAGGTATAGGTATAGGCTGCATTAGTCCAACTGGATGCCGGTGCTCTATTTTTACCTGCTGGAATTCTATACATTTTTTTGGATATTTTGCAATATCTTTCTTCATACCTAGCCAGAAATAATTTTTCCTCATTGCTATTAACATCTTTTGATATCCAGGATGTCCGGAGTAGTTACTACAATGGTATTCATTCAAAATTAGTTCTTTCAACTGCATTATGTTAGGAATGAAAATTCATTTTCTGAAAATCAACAACCCATCCTTATCAATTTCATAATCTGCATATTTTCCTTGGTCCTTGAATTCTTTTGCTTGCTGCCTTATAAATTTATATTCAGGATCTTTATCTACTTCTGCTTTGATTTTATCTAGAAACCTGCACTCAACCTCATTATAATATAGTTCATAAACACCATGAAATTTTCTGCTCAATGCATCAGCTACTCTGTTCTCCTTATCTTTTACATGCTGCATATCAATATCAAATTCGCTCAGGAAGGCATTCCACATCGCCTGGCGAGAATTAAGATCAGCTTGCTTAAAGTAACTGGTTAAACTGCTGTGATCAGTTTTGAGCACAAATCTTTTCCTAAGTAGGTAATTCCCCCATACTCGGAGTGCATGCACTACTGCACTCAATTCCAAGTCATAGGCTGAATGCCGTTGTTCATGCTCTTTCAATTTTCATGACTCATAAGCAACTACCTTACCTTATTGGGATAGAATCACCCCAACACCTTCTTTGCATGCATCTGTGCAAACTTCAAATTCTTTATTAGGATCCGCTACTCTTAATACTGTGGCTGTCGTCAATAATTGTTTTAGCTTTTCAAAGCCTTCCTGACATTCCTTTGTCTATTTGAATATTTTTCCTTTTCTTTGTAATGAAGTGATAGGAAAAGCAAGTTTTGAAAAAACTTTAATAAACCGCCAATAATAATCGGCCAGCCCCATAAATGATCGTATGTCTGCCATGCTTTGAGGTACTTTCCATTCCATAATTGTTCTGATTTTCTTAGGATCTACTACAATGCCTTCAGCAGTAATTACATGTCCAAGGTACTATATTTCTTCCTTGAAGAAATCACACTTGCTGAATTTTTCATACAAATGATGCCTTCTCAACATTTCCAGCACTATTCGCAAGTGTTCTTTGTGTTCCTCTACATTCTTAGAGTAAACTAAAATGTCATCAATACAAATCAACACAAATTTATCTAGATAGGGGTGAAATATACCATGCATCAATCTCATGAATGTTGCTGGTGCATTGGTCAACCCGAAAGGTAGCACCACAAATTCATAGTGCCCGTACCTTGTACGGAAGGCAGTCTTATGAATGTCTTCGTCCTTTATTCCGATTTGATGGTATCCTGATCTCAGATCTATCTTTGAAAATACTGTTGCTCCCTTTACTTGATCAAGCAAATCATCGATTCACGACAACGGATATCTGTTTTTAACAGTTAGCTTATTCAGATGACGGTAATCCATGCACATTCGCATAGTTCCGTCCATTTTCTTCACAAATAGTACAGGTGCTCCCCAGTGAGATACAATTGGTCATATATATCCCTTATCCAATAATTCCTGTAGCTACATTTTTAACTCAGTTAATTCCAGTACACTCATTCGATAAGGTGCCCTTGAAATTGGTGACGCTCTCGGTATCAATTTAATTGTAAAATCTATATCCCTTCTAGGTGGCAATCCTGATATTTCCTCCAGAAATACATCCTTGAACTCTTGCACTATTGGTATATTTTCCAACACAGGGGCCTTCTCTTTAGAGTTAGTAAAGCCCACTTAAATGGCATACAACTGGCATCCTTTCCTCATGCACTTGCCCATTTGGGATGCTGTGATTGGACGCAACTATAAGGGTTTCTTTATTCCTTGAATTTTCTGGTGAGTACCATCTTGTTTTCTATAGTAAATAAATTTTTATTTGCAATATACCAATGTCCTATGCTTTTCTAACCAATCCATACCAAGTAATACATCATAATATCCCAGCGGAAAAATATTCAAATCCACAATTAGCTGTTATTCATTAATTTCTAGTTCACAATTCGATATTTTGGCACTAACCTTCCTCTTAGCTCTAGTAGCTAACTCTACTAGCCATGATTTTCTAAATTTTTGATTTGGTAATTTACAACACTTTACTACTTTGGGACTTATATAGCTTAAACTTGCACCTAGATCTACTAAGATAGAAACAGGTTGGGATAGAAGTTTACCTTCCAATTCAATGATTGTTGGTTGGTAGTCAACTTTTCGGTCCTCCAATGCAGCATTAATCCTGGGTATGTTTCTGGCGACATCACTCACTATTGAGGCCTCCTGTAAATTGGCTACTGCTTCGCTCCTACCTTGCTGTGGATAGTTTTCGTAATAATGAGACTCCCCACAGCCCCAACATTGTAAAGGTGGTTTCTGATTCTGAGTTTGTTCCGGCTTACTAGAAGCTTCTGCAGGTTTATCATCTGTAGGCCACCTTACTCTTTGATGATTTTTACCAAACTGTTTACTAACTAAACTTCTCACAGTACCTTTAAAACAACTGTTTTTGTTTCTTTTAAATCCAGAACTACCTTTATGTTCTTTTTTTTTCTGCCAGCTTTTACCTTGCTCCACCTTGGCTTTTGCTTGCTGGTAACACATTCTGGCTTTTCTGATAGCCTCATCCATCATTTTAGGATTTACGATTTCTATACGCTCTTTCATATGAGTCGGTAAGCTGCTTAGGAATCTCTGCACCTTAGCTTTTTCATCTCTCAAGTAGGGTACATAACGCAGTAATGAAGTGAATTTAGTGATATATTCGTCCATTGTCATTTGTCCCAGCTTCAAATCATGGAACTCCTTGGATTTCTCATCGTAAAAGCATTATGTTAAGTACTTATCCTTAAAATACTATTGAAATGCATCCCAAGTTACATCTTGGTCATCTATACTACAAACATTTTTCACTTCCTCCCACCAGAAGGTGGCTTTCTCCCTTAGCTGATAAATAGCTAATCTTGCCTTAAGATTACTGCTGTATTCATATACTTGAAAATATTTATTCATATTAATCAGTCACGCTTCAGCTACTTCCTCCTTTAATCCATCAAACATAGGGGGTTTTATTTTCGTAAATTCACCTTGAAGCTCTACCTTCTGCCTTTTTGTTTCTTTCTGATCTGATACATTATCAGATTCAGCTTCATTATAATTCTTATTTCGGTTACTACGCTGCGACTGACTCCTTTCCATTCTGTCTCTATCATGATCTCTGGTTTGCTGTTCATTTCTTTCCTGAAACTCTCTATCAGTACTTGGCTTTTCATTTTCTTGATTTTGTTTATCAGAGAGACTTTTCAATATCCTCTCCTGTTCTTGCATCAGTCATGCATTATCGTCTCGCAATTTTTCCATCTCTTTTTGTATCTTCTGTATAGTGTTTAAGAGTATTCTAGTTTGACATTGATTTTCCTCCAATAACCGAATTGTTTGCTGGTGCTGTTCTACCCCCAGATGTATCCACATTTCTAGGTTTAATTCAGATCGGGGCTGTGTCTCTCCAACGCTCGGAGGTGGTTGTTGTGTCATTGTCCGCCTCATATTATCCTGCTAAACTCTTTCTTTGTGCATCATTAATACACAACTTACAATGTTAGTTGACCCTTGAGGGTCCCAGCATTACAACACTGCTCTGATACCACTTGTAACATCTACCATATATATATATCACAGTAAACTTACCATAATAAATAAAAATTTTACCACTGAAATAATCATTCTACAATCATTCAATACATAATCATATGCGAACTTATTATACTATCCTTCTTCTAAAGTTTACCAAGCTATAAAACAATTGTATATTAACCTACCCGTATCTCTAGGCTTGCAATTAAAATGTGTTGGCATCATTAATGTTTCTAACGTATGGTACCATGTATAACATGGGTGACTGAACCCCATTTGATTATACGTACTCTTAGATTTGGTTTATAATAAAATTCGATCTCCTACACCATATCCCAAGGCATCAAACCTGTGAATATTGATTACAAAGGGTAATTGTTTAATTTTCCAATCTCGTTAATTCTCCAGCATTTATGTGAATCCGGATCTTAGGTTACGGCTACAGCTGTATCAGTTTACATGGCACCCTATCCACCATTCGATTCGATCTCCTCGCGATCAACAGAGGTGAGAAGTTCAATGAGTTTTTAGGGTAACTCAACTGTTTCCCCCCCCCCATATCCCGTTTCGGCTTCATTGTGTTTTTTTTTCACTGTAGAGAGGTTCTTGACCTTTGCTACGCCTTCATCGCCTCCGCATGCTATCGACGGTTATAGAGATAGGCATCACGGCTGGATTTTGTCACTATTACTTTGTGAAATCTTTGCAAGGTATTGTGTTAAACTTCAGAGATCCATTTTTAGTTCTTCTGGCACAGAACTGTTGTTTCTTTATGGCCGCCTCTCGATGGATGAGCACCCAACGCCTTCACAGCTCCTCTTCGCATTGCAAGGGTCTCTGGGCTAAATACAACAGGTAAATTATTATTTCTTTTAACAGAATTCTTTAGGGATGATATGCGTTGTTTATTCTTTATTATTTTTGGAACCCTCCCTTATATTCAAGTCGGGATTTTCGTTTGGCGCTTACTGTTATATTCTTTTAATTGTTTTATGGTAGGAACAACTCGACAGGCTCTGCGATGGTTCAAATATCAAGCAAAGTTCCTCCGTCTTCAACTGTCCCAGTTGGTATGTAACAAGAACGCTTCCTCTGGCATTTTCTTAGAATTCCAAGTTGTAATTTTCGCCTCTGCTTACCATGCAGGCGAGGATTCTCTCCTTCAATGTTTGACCAATGATTAAATTAATCTTTTGCTTATCTTTTCATTAAAGCCATGAATCCATGTTTCGAGGCTCAGTCTAAAGTGGGTTTTTTTATTCTTGTATAAATGCATTATTCTTTCAGTTCGTTCGGTCCTCGAGAACTCTCATTTTTTTTAAAATGAGGACTTAACCTTGCGTTGTGGACAATGCCTCACTAGGAAGTGTATATTTAACATTAAGACTTCTGTTAGTATATAAATTATTTCTCTTGCTTTGATCTGTAATAACTGTTATTGCCTAGAATGGAATTTTTCGCTATCGTAAGGGTTTTACTTGCATCATACATTTTTTTTAAGCTACGACTGAATAATAGAGAAGAAAATCGTTGTATTCTAAATTCTCTCAGGTTGTTAATGTGGTTATGATACTTAATAGTTTACTTGAAATTCTCCAATAATGTTCGTTATCGCTCCTGAGCTATGGCTCACGATAATAGTCTGCTTGCAACTTAATTCTTTTGCCATTGTTAAACTCTATCTTCATTGGATTATCTTTTTGATATGCTTCTGTTTATACTGAAATATACAAATGTAATTATTTACTATGCCGTGTTCTACCCTAATGGTTGCTTTGGGAAAATTCCCTCTTCAGGACTATTTGTTTCCTTTTTCAACAATGCTAATGTTTTCAGTTGTTACTATTGAGTTTACTTTTGCAAAAGATTTGTCAATTCTTGTGTAATTATAACTCCATTACTAGAGTGTTCTCTTTTACACTGTTATAATAAATATATCGATTTTTAATAAACATAATCAGAACTACTCACTAAATCTGTATTTCTATTATTTTTCTTCCAGTTCAGCTATATTTCTTTATGCATCTAGTTAAAGAATATGTCCAGACCATATCTGTCCGTGTAATATTATAGCTATCGAGGATGATCTACCTAGAACCTTCTTTAGAGGGGTCTGGGTTTACGGTCCTCTCTTTCATGTTTAACTAGCGATAAATACTTGTTTTAGAATTCTATTAACTGTAACATAAAAGAACAGGAAAGTTTCCTACTGAATAACCAGATCTGTAATTATTACAAAACTTCTATTCTCAATTTACAGTAACAGAGTATACTTATCTGTCTACTTTTATGTGACTGATAATTTGCCTCCCGTTCACGAGTGAGGCTATTACGTCCTCCAACTCTCCCCTATGCTCCAACCCCGAGCCTTGTGGTGAACAAAAATTTTGGAAGAGACCTCGGGACAGTCCGGTCCAGTCTCCAATTCCAGTGTCCAAATAAAATTTGAGTTACTAGTTATTACTAGTACATGAATCTTTTCTAGTAATTTCCTTTCTTCAGATCAGAAATAGAGAACCCTTAAACCTCACTGGGATTCTATCTTTATCCTCAGAGGTTGGGCAACTGTTTCAACTGAATTCTGTTCAACCACCCTCAGATCTTGAATTTACTTTTTACTATCAGTGTTTTACTTATGGAACCAATTCCATAATCAGTGTTCATTATTCAAAATTAAATTTCTATCTACAAAATTCTTTTTCAATATAATAAGAGTAAATGTTTACAAGATTCTAACAAATAACTTAACAACTAGTTAATAAATAAACCAGTGATTACAAGATTATTGGCTACATAAATGAAATTTCAAAATATATTCATTTTGATGGGTATCAAGGAATTCACTTATAAAATTTCAACCGTAATGGGGGGCATAGATGGAATTCCGTGTACATACCAATACTATTGGATACTATCAATGCACCAAGTGATGAAAATCTTGTCACACATGCAAACGTACGAATAACATAACATAATGAGTTCGTGGAATATAACTAGTATAGATTCACTTGATGGTTGTTGATTTGTTGAATATAATTATTATGGATTTATTTTAATCATGGACTAATATAGATTGAAAAAGTTAAAAAAAATTCAGATGTAATTTTATATAAATGTAATTTTTGTTATTTAAATTGTATTTTAGAATGTTTTATAGAGTGTATAATTTATTTGTAAAATCCAAAAAATATTTCTTAGATTTCAAAACGAAACATATAATTAAAAAAATCAAATTATAAAACATTAAAATGACTTCAAAAGTTTTAATAAAAATATGTTATTTTTTCAATCCTTTTATATGATATATACATAATTTTTTCAAAACAATTTATAATATTATACATAGTTTGACATTAAAATATTTTACATAGTATTTGTATCAAGACATCTTATTTTATTACATTAAAATGATTTTTTTAGTTATCTTGATATATTTTTAAGTATAAGTCATAACTCATATTAAAATATTTTATTGATAATTCATATTGAAAATTGTATTATATATTAAAATATTTAATTTTAATTTTTTTTCTATATATAAAAATATATATGAAGTTGAGATCCACATAAATTAGTTAAATTGGATCTTCAAATAATTCACATAAATTAGTTAAATTGGATCTTCAAATAATTTAGTTAAATTTTATGTTGAAATATTTATAAACATTTTACTAACATATTTTTTTACTTAAAATTAATTATTTTAAATGAAATTATATTATGTTATATGGACAACTAACCGAACATACAAGGTATATTTATTTTTATTTTTTTATTATAGTTAATAATGTTTTTTATTTAGAAAATATTTTATATTTATTCTAAAGGAGATACATGTCAACTCCACTTTAAACACAAAATAAATTATACATCAGCTTTATATTTATACTCAAGAATTTTATATAAAAAATATAAAATATCATATTATCTACTCAAAAATTTAATATATAAGATATATAATATCATATTATTATGTTATTTCATTATAATTATAACTTACAAATTGTAAATAATAATTTTAAATTAACTATAAAACTCTCAATCTATTTAAATATTTATAGGTTACATTTTAGTTTAACTTCAATTATTTTTCATCCACCATATTTACGCATTTACAAGAATATATTTGAATGCCCTGGGAGTTAACGAAAATAAATTTAGGTAATCTGATGATCTTCCGATAAAGGAGCCGTCAATTAGCAAGTCAGTCAGTCTTCAAATAACGGGGCCTTCAATTGGCAAATCAATCAGTTTTCCAATAGCGGAGCCAATTCAATATTCAACTGCCATGGATTGATCGGATGGGAGGAGACCTCATACGCCTATCAAGCGAGCGTGACAGTAGACTTTCCAGGCGAGGTTATAATTCTTTTTGACAAGGATCTTCACGGTTATCGACGACATGGATTATCAAGCGAGCGAGATTATATAATTAGACAGGCGAGCCAGTATTATTTTTTCAGGAGTATATATGCTGTATCTATCAAGCGAGCGTGATTCATAATTGCAAGGGAGCGTGACTATTTCTAAATGGTGAATCTGAAAGTATCACACAGCCACTGTTCCTTCTTATGGACTCTAATAATCTATGTTACCATCATTTCCTTACTGTCATTTCGAGCCTGTAAGATACAGTGCCTATTCATGCAGCTTCCTTCCTTTCGATGAATCTTATTTTGGAGATAATATGTATAAGCATCTTTAATTGTAAATCTCCAATTTTGTTTCTTATCCATGATTATGATAATTAGTACTGGGACTGATCTGTCCCTGGAATGGGGATGCCATTATTATCTTTCTCTGCCTCAATACATGAGCAGTACCAATGGGCAATATGATGTTTTCTCGCTAAGACTTTTTTATCAGCTGAGATTATATGTTGTATATGTACTGTTATTATATTATCAATATAAAACAGCATTTTTTTCTCCTGAAAAAATACATGTCAAAGGTTTTGGAGTTTTTGGGTTGAATAGGTTTTAAGTGTTTGGGTTGAAATTTTTTAGAGTTTGGCAGCGATTTATTTGTGGTTTCCATTTTTTGATTTTTTTGTTGGTTTAAAGTTTAATAGAAATTGATTGAAATTATAAATTTGAATAATTAATTTTTTAAGATTTAAATATTAAAATATTTTATCTAGTACAAAAATAATTTAATAAGTTTGATTGTGGGAAATTTTTTATGTTTAATTACTTTTGAGTTAGAGGAGTTTTGGGATGAGTAAGTTATTGATGCAATGAATGCTAATAATGAGAAGTTGTCTCTCATAAAAATGGTCATAAATGAATGACTTACTTATTTAACTGAATTGAATCCCATAAATAATATCTATTAGCAGTTGCCTCTAAAGGTGCAAAGATACACGGAAGGAAGGTAGTTCATCTCCTCAAGATTTCAGAAATTTTTCTTTAAAATAGAAAATGGGAAAGGAAAAGTAAAAAAATGGAAAAGAAAATGAGAAACGGTATTGGAATAAGAAAGTTTACCATTTTCTAATTTCATTTTTCCTTTCAAAGACTTGAAAAACTTAGAAAATGAGAAAGAGTAAGTAAGAAAATACAAAAAAATAATGGAAAATCATAATGGAATAAGAAAGTTTACCAATTTCTTATTTAATTTTTTTTTTCAAATGCCTAAAAAGCTTTTTAAATGGGAAAAGAAAGAATTTGTCTATATAAATATGTAATACATTGCTAATTTTAAAAGGAGTGACTATTTTTGGGATTTTATATATTTTTTAAATATGGTTATATTTATTAGGAAGAATTTTAGATACATAAGTTTTTAAATTAGAAGAGTTTTAAATTCAAGTTTAGAAAGAATATAAGTTTTGAAAAGAAATGACAAATGTGGTTTTTAATTCAAAATAAATTTAAAAAATAGCAAATGAAATGTGTTATTTTCACAAAGAAAACAGTTTTTTAGGATGTATAATGTCAAATTTTTTGTCTCTAATTTCTTTGAATAATACTTTGACACGATCCAAAGACTTCAATATCTCTCTACTATTATTATTATTATAATCCGTATAATTTGTATAGTTGTTAACATAACTTGTAATTAATAACGCAGAAAAATCATAAAAGTCTACAATACAAAAGAAATTAAATTTAAATGAGAACGTTCAAAGTGTTATTCCAATAAATAAAAACATAAAATGTAACCACATAAAATATTTACACATAAAATGGTATTGGAATAAGAAAGTTTACCATTTTCTAATTTCATTTTTCCTGTCAAAGACTTGAAAAGCTTAGAAAATGGGAAAGAGAAAGTAAGAAAATACAAAAATAAAATGGAAAATCATAATAGAATAAAAAAGTTTACCATTTTCTAGTTTAATTTTTCCTTTCAAAGGCCTAAAAAGCTTTTTAAATGGAAAATGAAAAAATTTGTCTATATAAATATGTAATACATTGTTAATTTTAAAAAGAGAGACTATTTTTGGGATTTTATATATTTTTTAAATATGGTTATATTTATTATGAATAATTTATATATTTATTATATAAAAACAAAAAATGTAACCACATAAAATATTTACACATAAAATGGTATTGGAATAAGAAAGTTTCCTATTTTCTAATTTCATTTTACCTTTCAAAGACTTGAAAAGCTTAGAAAATGGGAAAGAGAAAGTAAGGAAATACAAAAAAAAAAAAAGGAAATTATAACGGAATAAGAAAGTTTACCATTTTCTAATTTAATTTTTTCTTTCAAAGGCCTAAAAAACTTTTTAAATGGAAAAGGAAAGAATTTGTCTGTGTAAATATGTAATACATTGCTAATTTTGAAAAAAGTGACTATTTTTGAGATTTTATATATTTTTTAAATATGGTTATATTTATTATTAAGAATTTATATATTTATTATAAAGATTCAACCATAAACAATGTGACAATTGTTTACTTGAATCAAAGATAGAAAATAAAAAGTCCACTATGGTGAAGAGTGAAATGATTAAAAAATAAACACTTTCAATATAAATATAATAAGTATAATGCACTACAAGCACCCTCATACTTAAAAAGCACCCTCGTACTTAAAAGAGAAATTACAATTTAATCAACCTAAATCCAACCAACAACTCCATTTCGCACGCGTTTATTGGCAAGTCAATCAGTCCTCCTTTCAAACTTTCTAACCCGTGAGGGAGTTCTCGGAGCCGTCAGCATGGACGAGGAGAAGCTCGCGAGTAGAACTGGTGACTACGGTAGTCTAGTCTAACCATGGACCAAGATACACGGTCAAGTCAATCAACCTTGTAGCCTGTTTTGTGTAGCGTCAATTAACCGTAGAAATTAGAACCATTTTTGGTGTAGCTTCCCAAAGCAGCTATGGTATATATATGCAATAGATTGTGATCAGTGCTGTGGGAGAGAGCCGTTTGGAAAAACTGCACATCAATGGTCACTGGCCATTTTACGTCTTCGCTGCATTTTATGGGCTTGAGGGATTTTCAGTTCGTATTGCTTGAATGTCAAACTGTGGGATTTCTGAAAATAAAAAGAATGTCAAACTGAGATTTATGAACCTAAATTATGTTTTAACAATTTGAGGGACTGTTTTTGTTGTGTGATAGAAGGGATTGCATATATTACTGTCTGAGATTGTAGAAGGGAGTTATCGAAACAAATATGTACACTATCATGTCCACAAATATAGTGTCCACATCATGTCCACAAATATGTACACTATCAATGACGGGAAATGCATATTTAACGAAGTTTCCAGGCAGGGTGATGAAGAGTATGATCTCTCTTAAACTTTTGTCTTTGAGTGGGACGTCAGTGAAATCATTGTCGAAGACTCTGGGGTGTTTACAGCAGCTAGTGTACTTGAGTTTAGTAGACATGCCTATCAATAAATTACCTGCATCTCTTACCAATCTTATAAACCTTGGGATCCTGCTTTTGAGCAGATCTAGCATTACAGAGTTACCCTATGACATTTATATGTTGAGGTCTCTAAGGAAACTAGACGTTAGAGGATGCAAATATTTGCAATATCTACCTCAAAGCATTTCATGGTTGACATATTTGCAACGGCTCGAGAGTTATGGTTGCCCGGTGCTGTGGAACAACATCAAGTATAAAAGAAACAAAGAATACGCCTGCATCAGCACCTTGGGAAGTTTAACCCAGCTCAAAAGGTTACAATTAGAAAACAATGGACAGACTATTACTGATGGAACGTTGGGGAAGATGACTGAAATGAATTTTCTCACCTTATAACTGACTAAGATGGAAACCCTACCCGGTGATATGAATAAGATGTCAAAGTTGAAAAGACTAACATTATTGGATTGTTCTCATTTGATTAGATTGAATAATAACTTCTGTGCTTTTCAAAAACTGGGCAGTCTTACATGGTGGAAATGTGATATGTTGGAAGAATTACCTTCTTTACACATGCTTAGGAGCTTGCGGCAAGTAGAGATTATTAGATGTTGTAGTTTAAGGAAATTTCCCATACAATTCGGTCATCCAGGAGCATTTTGTTTATTGGAGATATTTTCACTTGTTTGGCTATCTATATTGTTAGAGGAGTTGCCAATGATACAAGAAGGTGGGATTAATTTTTACTCTTATGGGATGTTAAGTATTAAGGATATTGCCAAAGAGTTATTTGAATTTGAAAAGGCTTCAGAAAATAAAGATTTATGGTTGAAAATTTGGATATTATTGAAAAAACTAAGAGGAGAAAGTTGGCTCTATGGTGAGTTTTAGTGCAATGATCTCTTCCTTTTCTTAAGAAGCACTATCACATATGTATGATTTATATTTTATGGACCAACATTGTATATTATGACTTAGAAGAAGATACAAGAGATGATACAAGGAAGTACTAGTTCTTAAAAAGAGTTAGTTAGCTCTATGCTGAGTTTCGGTACTACGAAGCTACAAGGAGGTGCAAGGAAGTTCTTGTTCTTAAGAAGAGTTGGTCTGCTCTATACCTAGTTTTGGTACTACTAATTCTTTCTTACTAAGCATTATTACATATGTATGATTTATACTTTAAATCCCAACATTGTATATCTCGATCAAGAAAACCCAAAGTTCTTAAATGAGCATGAAACCATAACACTCTATATTTTTTAAATTCATTAATTTTATAAGTCTCTTACTTTTATTAAAATTTATATATTGATTTTTTTATTTAATTAAGATTTTTTTATAATAATTCATATTGGTCATCTGAATATTTGCCAGGTAATAGTAGGTGCACATGTGTATGATATTGAATAAGGTCCATCAATATGTTGCTAATGCATGAAAAATTCCACATCAACATTTAAATCTAAATACATCAGTATAGACCCATCTTAAATATGGATAGATCCATCTTAAATATGGATCTAACATGAACATGAGTTGAAAGGGATCCAATTTCTTCATGTGATGAGTTGAAAGGGATCCAATTTCTTCATGTGATTTTTTTTTTTTTTTTTTATTTAATATGAATCAAAGTTATTTAAATTATTTGTATAGTTATTATTATTATTGTTATTTAGATTTTTTATTTTGGTTGACATGAGCAAAATTTCAACTTTGATGATGGATGGACACCCTTACACATCATATTGGATTGTAGAATGAGCCTCTGGACTCAATGATTAATAATCATATTTGAACATTGAAATAATTTATTTCTTCAAAGTCAACATAAATAATTCAAAATCATATTTCAACATTGAAATGATTTCTTTCTTCAAAGTCAACATAATAATTCAATTTGCTATAGAAGGGTATGGTAAACTAAAATTATTATTTTTAAATGGTTTTCTTAGTGGAAATTAAAAAGACATTGAGACAATGTATTTACCATTATTAAAAAAATAAAAAGATAAAATGTAAAAGTATTGAAGTTGTATATTTAAAAAAATTATGAGTGGGGTAAACTAAAATTATTATTTTTAAATAGTTTTCTTAGTGGAAATTAAAAAGACACAGAGACAATGTATTTACCCTTATTAAAAAATATAAAAAGATAAAATGTAAAAGTATTAAAGTTGTATATTTAAAAGAATTATTGTACTTCACATTTATAAAGATACATTACTTTTCTTATAAAATATAATGCATATCCTTATAATGATAATGATAAATTAGTTTATGTGAATAATTATTTTTGCAATTTTTAATGTAACTTTTATAGTTTTTTTAATAAATAAAGTTGGAAAAGTTTTAAAATTAAGAAGTTCACGGTTAAAGTTTTATTTTGAGGTGTTGATATATTTAAATTTTTTTTTCCCTTTAATAATGTAAATTTCAATGTGTATTTATACACGTGTTTATATATTTTATAATCATGAATGAGAAAAAAAAGAGTTTTTTATTTTGATGTGGTTCACATACTTCATGACCATTATGTTCAATTTGTATCAACTCATTAATGGAGCCTGAGCCTAACCCTGAAGGCATAAAGGAGAATTGATGCCATGATATTTCAATAGCATGGTGGTGGACCAATTGAGATAACCTTAGGAGCTAGAGAAAAAGAGAGATACTTATGAGTATGTGCATTTTTAATGGTAATGAATATGTTGACTATAATTAAAATCCTTATTGAAATTAGATATAATATAGGGAACTAGAGAAATAACGATGTTTTTTTTTAAGGCATAAAGGAGAATTGATGCCATGATATTTCAATAGCATGGTGGTGGACCAATTGAGATAACCTTAGAAGCTAGATAAAAAGAGAGATACTTATGAGTATGTGTATTTTTAATGGTAATGAATATGTTGACTATAATTAAAATCCTTATTGAAATTAGATATAATATAGGGAACTAGAGAAATAAGGATGTTTTTTTGTTTTTTTTGTTTTTTTATATAATGAAAACCACGACGTTCATCAACTTAATGCTAAAACCAAAACAACCAACTCATAGAACATGTAAAGAAAAAATTCAATCCTACCTATATTTTTTGAATTCATAGGAGTTGGTAAGTGTTATTTTTACATAGCATGCTAGTTACTTAAAAATGTGTCACCCTTACATGCTTGAAATGAAATATTTAACACTAAAATCTTCTTATAATTGCATAGAATCTATCTTTTTGAGATGTGGTCAAGGCCACTGGAACCATCTCTTTTCTAGAACTTTGCATATCTTTTATATATGTGCATATCTTTCATATATGAACATATCTTCTGTATATGCTCATTTATTGTATATGTGCATCTAATGTATATGCAAAAATTCCATATATGTGCATATATGGAAGAAATGCATATACAAAAGATATGCATATACAGAAGATATGCACACATACAAAAGTTGTGCATATATGGAAGACATATGCATATACGGAAGATGTACATATATGGAAGTTGCACAACTTTTATATATGTACATCTTCTATATCGCATATCTTCCGTATATCCACATATATTTCATATATGTACATATATTTCATATATGTACATATATTTCGTATATGCATAAATTTTTTATATGCGCATATACAAAATTTGTTCATATACTGAAGATATGCACATATACGAAAGTTGCATATTTACGGAAGACATGTGTATATACATAAATTGCACATATACAGAGGTTGAAGGTGTACTTAACTTTTGTATATGTGTAGCTTCGGTCTATGCATATACATGAAAGTTGCACATATACATAATTTATGCACAAATTTAGCCACTATATATGTACAACTTTTATATATATACAATTTCCGTATATGCACAATTTTTGTATATGTGCATATACGAAAGTTGTGCCTATATAGAGGTTGATGTTCTGTAAAGCTTATGTATATACACATATCTTCCATATATGCACAACTTTCATACATGCACAAATCTTTCGTATATGTACATATCTTTTGTATATGTACAAATTCTGTATATGCACATATCTTTTGTATATGTACAACTTCCATATATGTAAATATATTCCATATATGCACAACTTTCGTATATGCACTTTTATGAAATTTTCGCATATACATAAGCAGTGTGCAACTTCTATAGTATGCATATACGACAACTTCCATAGATGTACAACTTATGTATATGTGCACATTATAAACCCATTCAATATTGTGGTAGAGAGATGAAGTGATTGTGGGGAAGAGTTGTGTTCGATGAAGGAAACCCTTCATAAAGAAAATATCCAATTAATAAGATAACCATAATCATATTCAAGATATTCTTACCAATTACACAGGCGATCCTTTGATACAGGACCCTTAGAGCCTTCAAAAATCTCATGTTGCTTGCATAGGTAAAATGGAGCTATCTATAGTGATGAATGATGCCAATTTATGCATTGACACTCAGGTAGCCTTCCCAATTTACATAGGGGATAATCATCGATCTTGACATTTCCTTCCAATTATGGCCAATTTCCATACTTATAATAGAATGATACATCGAATGGACCATGAATTATATTCAAGCCTTGCTACTAGCAGATCTCATGACATGAATACATCCATTATGAACTAAGCTTGAAGGTTGCATTTGCACCAAATTGACTTCTTCCCACAAAGAACAAACTAGGAGTGACTTTATAATATATATATAGCCATAATGCTACCATAATACATTCCTCTTCTCCCCCGGATGCGGGTGTTTGCTAGGCTAACAAGGAGACATGGGGCTGCCATGTGGATGGACACACGGCTCACCCACGTGATCATCCCTTGGGAACCTCATAGTGTTTATTGCTGGCATGAGACAGCCTTTAAAGCTCCCTCCGCCACCCTTGAGATGACGTACCCAGAGGCCTCTGCATTTACTCTTGCCATGATTATTAATATTGTCACCCCAGCTCTCCCCTTTGCATTGCGTCTCGCCTATCTACTTGCTGTGCATTTCTTTATTCTTGTTGCCTTGTCTTAGGAGCTTCGCCTCTGTCCCTCCTCTGTTCATGCGGGCAGCTGCTCCTCCACTGTTTTTGCCTCCCCTCCCCTCTTATCAAGTGATCCTCCTCCCTGGGCCACTATGCCCCATTTCCATATAATGAGGTGTCATATAGCAAGGGGGCAGGGCCTTCCCTCTCGACCTCCTCTATCATTCTCCCATAGTCGCGACCCGAACCTCTCCATTTACTGGAATGTGCACGATAACCCTCCTCCTACCATCCTGAATGCTCAGCTATCCCTGCAGCTTCCCGCCCCTGCCCTCCTCCCCACCACCTCCCACTGTAAGAAACGAGCTCGTAAATCGACCATTTCTCCGGAGCCGGCTTTCATCCTGCGGAAGATGAAAGCCCTTCCCGTGCAACTCACTTCCATTAGCAATAGCGAGTCCAGTGACTCTAGCGACAAGAGTGCGGACGGAAACATGGACCCAGAAGAAGAAGGCAACGAGAAGCATAAAGGTGGTGGCAGTTCGGACCAACCCCAGGTGCACTCAGCCTCTCTGCGGGACGACTTGCAACTGGACGCTCTAGTGGAGCGACTTGGTCTCCCAGCCTTGCCACACTCTTTGCTTGCCGCAAATGTGTCCAGCTTAGATATTCTGGACTATGGCTACGTCTGCAGAATCTTGGAAGATGCTCCTTCCCCCAGCAACAAGCATGAAGGTCCTCCTTATAATTTCTACTTTAGCTCTTTTCGACATGTTTATGTCCAGGATTGCTATAATTTGCTTTTTTTTCTCTTTTTTGAAAACTCGCTCTGCTGGTTTCCCGTTTTGGGCAGCACCTACTCTGCATTTTCTAAGGAATGGTTTCCCCTCTTGGGGCAGTCTAGCTCTTGGCAGAAAACTCTTGAATTTTCCCTCTGGCATGGACTTGTCCATCCCTCAAGATGAGCTTTGTAACTTTTTGTTAAATATGATATAATAGAAATAGAATTACTTAGAAAAATAAAATACATTCCTCTGCTCAAATTCACGAGAGTTGATTAGGAACAATTTTTTATGATTCCAATTCTACATCGAGGCTTCACCATCCTTTCCAAATGTTTATAACGATGAAAGGGATAGCCTCCAATCCATGCATTTCTTTCCAATTCAATTTGGTTTCCAAAATCATAAAATTTTGATACATTGAATGGGTTGTCGATTGTATCTAGGCCAAATTGCCAACAAATCTCATAATGCAAGGATGACCAACATGAGTTGATCTAGTTTGTAGTATATACACAAATCCCACAAATTCCCATGAAACACAAGTGACATACTTATTATGCTCACACCACTTTCTCCTTTTCACAATTACGAGAGATACAACATGGATCTTTGACTCCCTTTTCATTCAATTATTTTGGTGGTAAAACATACCTTATGCATGCTTCATGACGTATGATGGTGCTGCCTACAACCTACCCTCATTTGGCCCTTTAATATTTAAATTAAAAATTCACTTCATTAAGGAATAAAACATGGTTCCTCTTTCACATTAATCCACAAGGTTACCATAGCCAAGCTTGTTCCCCTCTTGGCCATTTTATCAACTTCATAATTATGCTAGCATAACATATGATATTGAGTATTGCAAATTAGTTATGATGTGCTTAATTCTCTTGAGTATACTCCTCAATTTAATTTCTCATGTGAAGTTATCTACGTCAAGATATCAAATTTAAATCCTTGAATCTCTAATAATCACCAAATTATTTAGATTGTAGGCAAAGGCCTAAACTAAGCCTTGGAGAAGTGCATAAACATTTGCTTGATTATTTGAATCAATTCTTAGACTCCATGAATATTATATTTCAACTTTCCCAAGGGCAAAGAATAAAAACATACCTTCTCCAAAAACATTATATATATATATATATATATATATATATAAAAGTTCTAATACATTTTTATTATTTTATAGAGTCTTGTGATAAGCAAGAAAAGTTGAAAAGTTAAATATTTAAACGATTATGATAACTTTTTTATCATTTTATAAAGATCACTTGTCAAAAGGATTTGATTCTAAAAAATAAATATCTAGGTGGATAAGATTTGATTTTTAGAAATAAAGATATTTTCAAGGTTTAAGGTTCAGGGTTGATATTACAATTGAATTACAATTTAAAGGTTAGTACACAACAAGAAAAGCTCTCTTTTAGCACCATAAGTTAGCACCACTTATGTTATGTGGTGTTAATGTGGTGTAAATGTTTATGTATCATATTAAAAATGGAGTATATCACCATAAGTTAGCACCACTTAAGCTATGTGGTGCTAATATGGTGTAAATGTTTATGTATTATATTAAAAATGAAGTATATCACCATAAGTTAGTACCACTTAAGTTATGTGGTGTTAATGTGGTGTAAATGTTTATGTATTATATTAAAAATAAATTATATCACCATAAGTTAGCACCACTTACGTTATGTGGTGTTAATGTGGTGTAAATGTTTATGTATCATATTAAAATTGAAATATATAATCACCATATTTGACGGACAAGTTAGCACCATTCTTAATATGTGGTGTTAAAGTAAAATAATTTTTTATTGATCTTATTGGAAGTGGAGTATATCACCATATATTTAAAGAAGTGGTGTGTGCTATATTGTCAAGTTCTATAAAGTAGGGTAGTTAACTTTGTGTTTGCCATGTTGGCATGTACAAGTGGATTTTAATGTGAATTGTCACCATAACTATAAAAAAATTACAAATATTTATATTATGAATATATAAGTTAGAACTAAACTCACAAATATTTATTTTATAATATTTATTTGTTTGTCATGTTTACATGTAAAACTAAAATTCAAAGTAATTGTTTTCTAAATATTTTATTTCAATTATTTACTTTTTATATTATTCTCATGAGAAAATAAATACAGAAAACCATATTACATAATTATTTATTTTATGAATAAGCCAATTAAGATAAATATTTTTATATTATTGTAATTCCAAAATAAAATAAGGGTGAATTCGATGGAGTTGGGTTACTCTTTTTTGGAAGAACTTCTGTTCCAAAGGTTGAAAATGTATCTTTGTGAGGGTATTTTTAATCCCTCCATCAAAGCTTTTAAAAGGTCCATCTAGGACTAAATAAAACCCTTAATTAAACTACATAGCTCCATCGTCAATATGAACTTGATCTTTTCGAACTCTTTTCCTCAGCTGGAACTTGATCTTGTCGAACTCGCTCTTGTAGTCTGGGAAGTCTTGGGCTAATTTCACCAGGCTCATAGAGATCTGCTCCAAGGCTTTGCCAAGGATGTTCTTCATAGACCAATAAAGATACAGTTTCTACTTGAATTATGTTAGTCTGCCCCTTGTTTGTCCCAAATCTGGTATTAAACCTCTCCATTCCTTAGTATCCATATTTGTCTCTACATGTCTATTTATGTCAGCTTCCCATTTTTCAATGAGCTTTTGAATTTCCTCTAATGTGTTCTCGTGGTATGCTTTCGCTACCTCTTGGATCACATTGATTGCAAGCCTCCTTCCTATCGGTTTGCTCGGGGGTGAGCTGGGTTGGGATTCTAGCACCTTCCCTTTATCTTTCCAGCCACGGCCTCAAGTTGCATGGCTCTTGGAGTGGTCACGAGCTGCAGGACTCTTGGAGCATGCCATCCCACAATATTTGACTAGGTTTCCAGGTAGGTGACCTGTCCACAAAATCAAACAAAGGCATAATTCCATATAATGAAAATGATCAAAGGTCCATGCATTCCAATTATCAGAAGAAAGGTGACCCGGGGGCCTCTTCCCAGGACTTCTCCTCTGCCCATCCCTCTGCGGACCCATCGCCCTCATACCCTGCTTAATTTCTGCCACCCCCTGTCCCTGACGGTCGCACGCACCCCATAAATTATCCCCATAACCCAAAGAGCTCATGCCTTCCTTCAATCTCCTGACCTCCCTTCTGGTATCCTCTCTCTCATCATACCTCCCACTCTCGAAATTGACAAAGGAGGCGTCGCTGCCCATTGCTCGGGCCTGGGTGGAATTCCCTCTCCCATTCCTCATGCGCATCGAGCCCAAGTAGCTCAAGGTGGTATAAACCAGCAAATCCTTTGAACTAAACACAACCCATGACTTCTCCTTAACTCTATACCCTGGCAGGATTGCCCGACCCCATTCCATCTTGTTGGCATCCCTTACCTGACAGACTCACACTCGGGTGCAAGTTGAGGTCATGCCCAATTCCTACTCTGACACAGAGGCAGAGACCCAAAAGAACCCCAACCTTCCCCCAACCAGAGTCGTAATGGTTCCTCTCTCCCTACCCAACAGAAGACTATACCAATCCAGCTAAATCACCTTATGCTCCCATAGAGACCAGCCCAAATCATAAACATAAACATGGCATGAAAAAGGGAGAGGAAACCAAGTACATACCTGAGTTTCATTATGGTGGAAGTGCAATGGAGGTTTGTTATTCCGTCGTCGCACCTGCACCAAAGTATTTCATCATAAAAAAAACCCCCACGCCTTCCTCCACCCTATTTTAAGCTACATGCGCGGGCCTCAGTCCCGCTACCTCACCTCGTGCTGCATGCGACAGTACAACCTGCCGCCCTTGCCACTCATGTGGAAGGTGGTTGGCTTCAACCCCAGGGACACTACCATTAACACTGATGGGAGGGCCGATCTTCTTCGTTACACCCTGATCGGGGAGCTGAGTCCGAGAACTGTGGGTGAGCTCTGCCCTCCGACCTGTCTTTCTCTTTGATGCTCTGCAGCTTTATCCATCGTTCTTCCCCAAGATTAGGATGCATTCTTAATTCAATAGGTTCATTCAGGTGAGCGCAGCCACAATTTTCCAGGAGGTCAGCTGCTCTGTTTCCTTCCCTCCTTACATGGGTGATAATGATATAATCAAATTTCTTGTTTGTATCCTCCAATCCCTGCACATGTGAAGAAGTACACCATCTTTGGCTTAGTTTGCCCCACTTCGTTCCTTGATTAAGTTTTTTGAGAGTGTTCGTAACCAACTAAGAGTCTCCTTCGATTACTAGCTTTCTGTATCCTAGCCTGATGGCCAAGAGGAGACCTTGGTGCACTCCTATGAATTATGCTTCATTGTTGCTGGAAAAGCCATAGGAGTCATCATATATTAATCTTGTTTTGCCATGATGATCTCGAAAAATCCCTCCAACCCCTGCTTGTCCCGGATTGCCTTTCGAGGCTCCACCAAAGCTGAGTTTGATGAATCCTTCTAGAGGAGGTTTGAAGATCCTGATGGTGTCCCCTATGCCAGGGATGGCTTTCCAAGAAGCTGAGGAGACCATGCTAGGTGCTAGGTGGAGG